>PVHX01005797.1:0-86220 GCA_004024805.1 Geosciurus inauris
TCAATAGTTCATTGTTAGTGTACAGAAATACAATTTTTTCCCCCTCTTTTGGGAATCAAACCCAGGATCTTGCACTTTCTGGTTTTCAGTATACTACATCATATTATCTGCAAACGACTATTTTACCTGTTCCTTTCTGATTTAGATAACATCAATTTCTTTTTCTTGCCTAGTTTCTATAGCTAAGTATAATATCTTCTAATACTGTGTTGATTAGAAATGGTAAGAAAACGCATATTATCATTACTCAGAGGAAAATATTTTCAGCTTTTCTTCACTGAGTATGATTGCTACCTGTCATATAAGGCCTTTATTGTGTTGGGATACATTTCTCCTAACCTAATTTGTTCAGAGTTTTTATCATGTTATGGTTTTCAATTTTGTGAATCGCTTTTTCTTTTAGGATAATCAGGGTTTTTGTGCTTTATTCTGTTAATGTGGTATATCACATTTATTGATTCATGTTATATTGTACCATCCTAGCATACCAGGGATAAATCCCATTTGATCATTGTAGGAGCACTCTCCGTACCTCCAACCCCTCCCCTTCCACTTTCCCCATTCTATGATGATGGATCGCACACCTGACAAAGCGGTGCTCCACTGTTTGTAACTTTGGGCCATGATTGGTCCAGGACTGTATATAAGCTTCTGTACTTTCTGGAATAAACTGTATTTCAGCATCTGGCTCTGGTGGAACAATTTATTTACCCCGGAGTCTGGGTTGAATGACTCCACGGACCGTCACCCCAAAACCTTATCCGTTGGGACCCCATTCCATCCTTCCTGGGGATCCCTCTTCTTCTCTCAGGACCCCAACTCGTCAAGCAGACCCATGAGGCACAACTTGAAGCAATAGATCATAGCGTATGATCCTTTTAATGTGCTGCTGAATTCAGTGTACTAGTATTTTGTTTGGACATTTGCATCTATGTTCAGGTATATTGCCTTTAATTTTGTTCTCTTGCATCATAGTGTCCTTTAACTGACTTCCATGTGAGGATGATGTTAGCCTTGTAAAGTAGGTTTGAAATTGTGTCTTTTCAGTTTTTTGACAATTTGAGTAGAAGTGGCATTAATTATTTTTTAAACATTTTGGTTGGATTCACCAGTGAAGCCCTTTGATCCTTGGCTTTTGTTGGGAAATTTTTTATTACTGATTCAATCTCAAATACTTTGTGTTGTTCTGTTTAAAATTTTTTTCTTGAGTCTGTCTTGGTGAATTGTATACATTAGAAATGTATTCATTTCTTATAGGTCAGCCAATTTATTGGCATATAGCTGTTATATTCTTTTATGAGCCTGTGTATTTCTGTAATATCAGCTGTAATGTCTTTTATTTATAATTGTACTTATTTGGGGCCTCAGTTTTTTCTGGTTAAGTTAAAGGTATATCAATTTTGCTTATCTTGGGGAAAAAAAACAGCTCTCAGTTTTGGTGATATTTTCTCTTCTTATATTTTTTTCCATTCATTTCTGTAAGACTCATTTTTTCCTTCTATCTGCTAACTTTAGGCTTATTTTGTTCTTCCCTTTTTAGTTCCCTGAGGTATACAGTAAGTTCTTTGAGATGTGTATTTTTTTCTTAATATAGGCATTTGTTACTGTAAACTTTCCTCTTAGAATTGCTTTTGCTGCATACCTATAAGTTTTAGTATGTTATGTTTTAATTTAATTTGTGTCAAGATATTTTTAGTCTCACTTTTGATTTCTTCTTTGACTCTTTTATTTGTTTCAAGTGTGTTTTTTAATTTCAACATATTTGTGAATTTTCCCCATGTGGTTGCTTTCTAGTTTCGTATCATTGTGGTTGAAGAAGATATCCGATATTTAGTCTTCTTATATTTGTTAAGATTTACTGATTTATTTCTTAAGACTTGTTTTATGACATAATGTATGATCTGTCATGTTCATATGCACATGAGAAGAAATATATTCTGCTGTTATTGGATAGATTATTGTGTGTATGGCTGTTAGGTCCTTTTAGTCTACAGTATTATTCAAGTCCTCTATTTCCTTTTATTTTCTGTGTGGATGATCTATATTATTGAGAGTAGGATGTTAAAATATCCTACTATTATTGTATAGCAACTTATTTCTCTTCATTTCTATTGATACTTGCTTTATTGTATTTAGGTGTTCCAGTGTTGGGTATATAATACTTAAAATTGGTATTTTCTTGATGAATTAAACCCTTTTCATTATATATGACTATCTTTGTGATGGTTGTTTTAGGAGGAAGGGTTGGTTTGAGGTTTTTTGTTTGTTTGGAGTACTGGGATTGAACATAAGGGTATTTTACCACTGAGCCACATCCTCAGCCCCCCTCCCTTTTCTTTTTATTTTGAGGTAGAGTCTCACTAAGATGCTAAGGGTCTTGCTAAATTGCTGAGGCTGGCCTCCAACTTGCAGTACTCCTGCCTCAGCCTCCCAAGTCCTGGGATTACAGACAGGAGCCACTATGCCTGGCTGTTAGTTTTTTATCTAAAGACTATATCATCTGCTGTAAATATAACCACCCCCTCCTGCTGGTTGCCATCTTCAAGGAAATCATTTTCTATCCCTTTGCTTTCTGCCTATATGTATCCTTAAAGCACAAGGAGTACTTTGAGACTCTTATAATCAGCATATAGTTGAGTTTTATTTTCTTATTCAACCATTCTGTCTTTTGATTGAAGAATTTAGTTCACATACTGTTAAATTATTGGTAGATAAGAAATCACTATTGCCAATTTAATTATTTTCTCTTCGTAGCTCTCTTTCTTTCCCACTTTTTGTCTTCCTTGCGACTGGATGACTTTTTTGTGGTAGTTTCTTTTGATTCCTCTTTATCTTTTGTATATATACAACAAGTTTTTCCTTTGTGATTACCACGAGATTTACAGAATACATTTTATAGTTATAACAATCTATTTTTAATTGATAACAATTTCAATATAATACAGTAAAAGTTTTGTACTTTTACTTCTTTCCCCACTCTTGTATCCTCACATACACATTTTAGATTATTGATACTACAATTTACATATTTTATATTGTGTACATATTACCAAATTATGGTGTAGTTATTTTTAATATTTGTCTTTTTTATACTAGAGTTCAAAGTAATTTACAACCACCATTACAATATTAGAACTCTGAATTTAACTATATATTTCCCTGATCAGTGAATTTTAAACATTCAGTTATTTTTATGTTATTTATTTGTGTCTTTTCATTTCAGCCCAAAGGATTCCCTTTAACATTTCTTGAGGACGGGAGGACTGGGGATTGAACTCAGGGGTACCCTACCTTTGAGCCACATCCCCAGCCATATTTTGTATTTTATTTAGAGACAGGGTCTCACTGAGTTGCTTAGTGCCTCACTTTTGCTGAGGCTGGCTTTGAACTCAAGATCCTCCTGCCTCAGCCTCCTGAGCTGCTGCAATTATAGGCATGCGCCACCACACCCAGCTCCCTTTAACATTTCTTGTAAAGCAAGATTAGTGGTAATGAAATCCCTCAGCTTTTGTTTTTTTGAGACAATGTTCTCTCCCCCTTTATTCTGAAGGACAGCTTTGCCAGGTATTCTTTGTTGGCAGGATCGTTTTCTTTGAACATTTTGAATGTACTGTCCTACTCTCTCCTGACAACCTGTTGATAGTTTTTTGGGGATTCCCTTGTATGTGATGAATTGCTTTTCTTTGCGGTTTTCCATTGCTTTGTGTTTGACTTTTGATGATTTACTTAAAATATGTCTCTGAGTGGATCTCTTTAAGTTCAACCTGTTTGGGGACTTTTGGGTTTCACATATCTCAATCTCCAGTTTTCTCTAAATTTGGGAGATAATCATTCATTACTTCTTCTCCCCCCCCCCCCATTGTTTCTTTAAGCAGACTTTAAAACTAAAAGGAGGGTATGCTCAATCTCAATGCTGTTTTCCTTCTGGAACTCCCATAATGTACATACTGCTTTGTTTGATGGTGTTCCATAAACTTTCTTGAATCTTCATTTTTATTTTTTATTTTTTTTACTCCTGTGATTGGAGCATTTTAAGAGATTGTCTGAGTTCATTGATTCTTTCTTTTGTTTGTTCAAGTCCATCATCGAAAGTCTCTGTTGAATATTTTACTTCATTTGTTATGTTCTTTAGCTCTGGGATTTTTAACTCTGGAAGTTGTTTAAGTTTCTATTTCTTTGTTGAACTTCTGATTTTGTTTCTGCATTACTTTCCTAAATTTGTTTAATTGTCTGTCTTCATTTTCTTATAGTTCGCTGAACTTATTTAAAAGGGCTGTTCTTAATTCTTTGTCACACAGTCTCTGAGTCAGTCATTAGAACTTTATGGTGCCGTCATATTTCTCTCATCCTTGTATTTGCATTAATGTCTGCACATTTGAGGAAGCAGTTGCCTCTAACAGCCTTCATAGGTGCCTTTTGGCAGGGAAAGGCCTATGCCAGTTATCACAGTCTGGGGTGGTGAATGGACCCTAACTAGTAGCATCCATGAGCAAGACAGGGCTTTCTGCCAGATGTCTGATCAGTAGGGGCCACTGCCCATGCTTTAAGGTCAGGTAGGGCTGCTGTCTAGACTCCACAATCTCTTTTCTCATGTGAGGTCACATTCTGCTCCCTGGACACAAGTGGAGCAACCAACTATACAACATGCTCAGGCAAAGCTCAGGTTTAGCTCAGGTGGAGGCTTAGGCTATGCTGCACAGTTGGGTGGAGTCACTGGCTGGCTTCTCTTCCTGGGAGAAGTAGCTGGCTATGCTCTATGGTTCACTGGCTGGACTCTTTGGCTGGGCTGAGTCTACTTCCGTTTCAACTCTCAGAAAGCACCCAAGCTGGATGTCTATCTTGGGCTTTTTTTTTTTTCCACTGGAGAATGTAGACCCTCCCTGAGGATATGACAGCCTATGGGAAGGGCAGCATGGTCAAAGTGAAACCACTCTTACCTTTCTAATGCCTCTTTTTGTTTTTTGTACTCAAAGGGGTGCTTCATCCTGATCCTTGGATTCTGGGATTTTTACAAAGTCATTCTTCTCTGAATAATTGCTAGTCAGTATTTCTACATGGGAACCTCCTATTCCAGTATCTTTCTCTTGTCATTTTGTCCTCTGCCACTGTCTGTGAGATTTTCTGTTAAGTCCTAGTGCTGGTGTTTTCTTGATCAGAAGGTGTTAAGGTTTCAGGTCAACAATCAGAATAGTGGTCTGTGGACTAAAATTTTCAGGAGATGGAATTGTCCATCCGATTGTGCCACCAGAAATGAACACCAAGTATACATACGCACAAGTAATGTCAACTACATTATAACTACCCTGGCCCACAGCAGGTAGTTTTGTGTCTTTCTCCAGCAGCAATGTTAAGACTCCAAAGATCTCAGAGATGTTAAGTTGTGAGTTCAAGAATCAAGTAAAGTACTATCCCTGTTTCATATAGGCAAGGAAATGAGGTCCAGCTGTATTGGGGAATGTGCCCAAGGTCATGTGGAAAGTTAAGTAGGTAAGCAAATTTCAAACCAACCAAGACTAGTTGAGCTTCATAAATCATTTCATTAACTACCAGTTTAAGGTTAGGGCTCTTTCCCAGTCCTTATAAACCATCCTGAATTCATACATGTTTCATGATAATTTGGAGTGGATACTATAGTTTATTGCTACTTTAAAATGGGGAAAATATTTTAATATTTTATCTAGCACATTTTTTTGCGTGTGTAAAAGGTAGTTTCTTGTGAGACAGCTTTTCTTAGAAACGTTTCTCTTCAACAATGTAAAACAAACTGTCTCTCCTAGCATGTTTAGCTCATGACTTGAATCTTCCATCCATGTTACTCACATATTTTGCTTGTTGAGTATAACAACTCTAATCACTTACTGAATTAGTTTGAAACCAGCTACTAACCTTTTTTTATTTGCTCTAATCAGTTGTACGTGACAATAGAATGCTCTTTGACTCCTTGTACACAAATGGAGCACAATTTTTCACTTCTGGTTGTACAAAAAGGGTCACACCATTCATACGATCATACATGTACCTAGGGTAATGATGTCTGTCTCATTCCACCATTTTTCAACTTCATCCTCTCTTCTCCTCTCCCCTTTGTCCAATCCAAAGTTTCTCTACTCATCCCATACCTCCCCCCTATTATGGAATAGCTTCTACTTATCAGAGAAAACATTCAGCCTTCGGGTTTTTGAGATTAGCTTACTTCACTTAGCACAATATTCTCCAACTTCATTAATTTCCCTACAAGTGCCATAATTTTATTCTCTTTTATTGCTGAGTAATATTCCATTGTGTATATATACTACAGTTTATCTGTCTGTCTATTGAAGGGCATCTAGGTTGGCTCCACAGTTTGGCTATTGTGAATTGTGCTGCTATAAACATTGATGTGGCAGTGTCATTATATTATACTGATTTTAAGTCTTTTGGGTAAAGACCAAGGAGTGGGATAGCTGGGTCAAATCGTGGTTCCATTCCAAGTTTTTTAAGGAATCTCCATACTGCTTTCCAGATTGGTTGCACCAATTTGCATTCCTACCAGCAATGTATGAGCATGCCTTTTTCCCACATCCTCGCCAACATTTATTGTTGCTTGTATTCTTAATAACTGCCATTCTGACTGGCATGACATAAAATCTTAGAGTAGTTTTGATTTGCATTTCTGTAATTGCTAGAGATATTGAATGTGTTTTCATATATTTGTTGATCAATTATATATCTTCTGAAAAATGCATGTTCAGTTTCTTAGTCCATTAATTGGGTTTTTTGTTTGGTTTTTTTTTTTTTTTTTTTTTTTTGGTGTCAAGTTTTTTGAGTTCTTTATATATCCTAGAGATTAGTGCTCTTATCTGATGTGCATGTGGTAAAAGTTTGCTCCCATTATATAGGCTCTCTCTTCACTTCATTGATTGTTTCTTTTGCTGAAAATACTTTTTAGTTTGAATCCATCCCATTTATTGATTCTTGCTTTTATTTCTTGTGCTTTAGTAGTCTTCTTGTTAAGGAAGTCGGGGCCTAATTTGACATGATAAAGATTTAGTCGTACTTTTTCTTCTATTAGGCATAAGGTCTCTGGTCTAATTCCTAGGTCCTTGATCCACTTTGAGTTGAATTTTGTTCATGGTGAGAGACAGGGGGTTAGTTTCATTTTGCTGCATATGGATTTCCAGTTTTCCCAGCATCATTTGTTGAAGAGGCTATCTTTTCTCCAATGTATGTTTTTGGTACCTTTGTCTAGTACGAGATAAATATTTATGTGGGTTTGTCTCTGTGTCGTCTTTTCTATCATTGATCTACATGTCTTTTTTGGTGCCGATACCATGCTGGTTTTGTTACTGTAGCTTTGTAGTATATTTTAAGGTCTGGTATTGTAATACCTCCTGCTTCACTCTTCTTGCTAAGGATTGCTTTGACTATGCTGGGTCTCTTATTTTTCCAAATGAATTTCATGATTGTGTTTTCTATTTCTATAAGTTATGATATTGGGATTTTAATTGGTATCACAGTGAATCTGGATAGTGCTTTGGGCAGTATGGCCATTTTGACAACATTAGTTCTACCTATCCAAGAGCATGGGAGATCTTTCCATCTTCTAAGATCTTAGTGTCTTTCTTTAGTATTCTGCAGTTTTCATTGTAGAGGTCTTTCACCTCTTTTTTGTTAAACTGATTCCCAAGTTGTTGGTTGTTTTTTTTTTTTTTTTTTTTTTGAGTCTATTGTGAATGGGGTGGTTTTCCTAATTTCTCTTTCAGAGGATTCATCAGTGATGTATGTATGGAAATACAACTGATTTATGGGTCCTGTTACTTTGCTGAATTCATTTATTAATTCTAGAAGTTTTCTGGTGGAATTTTTTGGATCCTCTCAGTATAGAATCATGTCATTGGCAAATAGTGAGTTTGAGTTCTTCATTTCCTATTCATATCCCTTTAATTTCTTTTGTCTAATTGCTCTGGGTAGAGTTTCAAGGACTATGTTAAATAGAAGTGGTAAAAGAGGGTATCCCTGTCTTGTTCCAGTTTTTAGAGGGAATGCTTCCAATTTTTCTCCATTTAGGATGATACTGGCCTTGGGTTTAGCATATATAGCTTTTACAGTGTTTGGGTATATTCCTACTATCCCTGGTTTTTCCAGTTTTTTGAACATGAAAGGGTGCTGTATTTTGTCAGCTTTCTCTGCATCTATTTTGTTGCTTTTTCTGCATCTCTTGATATAATCATATGATTCTTCTCTTTGAGTCTATTGATGCAGTGAATTACGTTTATTGATTTCTTACGTTGAACCAGCCTTGCATCCCTGAGATGAACCCACTTTATCATGGTGCATTATCTTTTTAATATGTTTTCATATGTGATTTGCCAGAATTTTATTGAGAATTTTTACATCTATGTTCATCAGGGATGTTGGTCTGAAGTTTTCTTTCCTTAATGAGTTCTTTGTCTGGATTTGGTATTAGGGTGATACTAGCTTCATAGAATGGTTTGGAAGGGTTCCCTCCTTTTCTGTTTTGTGGAATAATTTGAGTAGTATTAGTATTAATTCTTCTCTGAAGGTCTTATAGAACTCAGCTGAGAATCCATCTGGTCCCAGGCTTTTCAGTTGGTAGCTTTTGATTGTGTCTTCTATTCCCTTGCTTGAAATTTATGTTTAAATTGTTTATGTCCTCCCGATTCGGTTTGGGCAGATTACATGCCTCTAGAAATTTGTGGGTGTCTTTGGGATTTTCTATTTTACTGGAGTATAAATTTTCAAAATAGTTTCTTATTGTCTTCTATATTTCAGTAGTGTCTGTCATGGTGTTTCCTTTTTCATCACAAATTTTAGTAATTTATGTTTTCTTTCTCCTTTTCTTTAGAATGGTGAAGGGTTTATCAATTTTATTTATTTTTTCAAACAACCAGCTTTTTGTTTTGTCAATTTTTTGAATTGTTTCTTTTTCAGTGATTTCAGCCCTGATTTTAATTATTTCATCTTCTACTGCTTTTGGTGTTGGTTCGTTCTTCTTTTTCTAGGGCTTTGAGATATAATGTCAGGTCATTTATTTGTTGGCTTCTTCTTTTAATGAAAGAGCTTAAAGCAATGAACTTTCCTCTTAGTACTGCCTTCCTAGTGTCTCAGAGATTTTGATATATTGTATCAGAGTTCTCATTTACCTCTAAGAATTTTTTTATCTTCTCCCTTATGTCTTCTGTTATCCATGCATCATCCAGTAGTGTGTTATTTAATCTTCAGGTGTTGGAGTGGCTTCTATTTTTTATTTTATTATTGAGTTCTAATTTAATTCCATTATAGTCAGGTAGAACGCAGGGTAGTATCTCTATTTTTTTGTATTTACTAAGACTTGCTTTGTGGCATAACGTATCCATGTGCTGCTGAGAAAAAAAATGTATTTGCTTGTTGGATGATTCTATGTATGTCTGTTAAGTCTAAAGCATTGATTGTATTATTGAGTTCTATAGTTTCTTTGTTTAGTTTTTATTTGGAGGATCAATCCAATGGTGAGAGAGGTGTGTTAAAAAGTCACCCAGTAGGGCTGGGGTTATGGTGCAGTGGTAGCGTGCTCGCCTAGCATGCGTGAGGCACTGGGTTTGATCCTCAGCACCACATAAAAATAAAATAAAGATATTCTGTCCGCCTACAACTAAAAACTAAATATATTAAAAAAAAAGTCAGTATTATTGTTTTGTGGTCTATTTGAGAAGAGTTTGTTTGATATACGTAGATGCACCATTATTTTGGGCATAGATATTTACGATTGTTATGTCTTGTTGATTTTGATTCCCTTAAGTAGTATGAAATGTTTTTCTTTATCCCTCTTCATTGACTTTGGTTTGAAGTCCACTTTATCTGTTAAGAGGATGGAAACCCCTGCTTGTTTACACAGTCCATGTGAATAGTATATTTTTCCCTATCCTTTCACCTTCATTCTGTGGATTTCTTTTCCTATGAGATGAGTCTCTTAAAGGCAGCATATTGTTGGGTCTTTTTTGTTAATCCATTCTGCCAGTCTGTGTCTTTTTATTGATGAGTTTAGGCCATTGACATTCAGGGTTATTATTGAAATAGTTTTGTGTTCCAGTAATTTTTGTTTATTTTTGGTTTTTAACTTGACTTGGTTTCTCCTTTGATTGGCTTTTCCTTCAGTGTAGTTCCTCCCTTTGCTGATTTTCATTGTTTTTTATTTCCTCCTCATGAAACAAGTACACGCTTTCTCACTGTAATTTCTTTTAATTTTTATTTATCGTGGAAGGTTTTTATTTCGTCATCAAATCTGAAGCTTAATTTTGCTGGATATCAGATTCTTGGTTGGCATCTGTTTTCTTTCAGAGCTTGGTGTATGGTGTTCCAGCATCTCCTGGCTTTCAGGATCTGGGTTAAAAAATCTGTTGAGGTCCCCATATATGTAATCTGATTCCTTTCTCTTGCGGCCTTTGAAATTCTATCGTTATTCTGTATACTAGGCATTTTCATTATAATATGCCTTGATGTAGATCTGTTGTAATATTATACAAATGGGGTCCTGTAAGCCTCTTATTTGATTTTCCAATTCATTCTTCATGTTTGATAAATTTTCTGGTATTATTTCATTGAAGAGATTGTGCATTCCTTTGGTTTGAATCTCTGTGCTTTCCTCCATCCCAATCAATCTTAGATTCAGTCTTTTAATGTTATCCCATAATTCTTGGATATTCTGTTCATGGTTTCTTACCATCTTCACTGTTTGGTCAATTTTATTTTCAAGATTCTGTATTTTATCTTCATTGTCTGAAGTTCTGTCTTCCAAATGATCTAGTCTGTTGGTGATGCTTTCAATTGAGTTTTTTGTCTGGTTTATTGTTTCCTTCATTTCAAGGATTTGTTTTTGTTTTGTTTTGTTTTCTTTCAGGATCTCTTTTTCTTAGAGTAATCTTTTGGTACTTGTGTTTGCTCTCTTGTCTCTTTGTTAAGGTGATCCATTGTTGTCTGTATTTGTTCTCTTATGTTATTCTTTGATTCACAGATCATTTTAATTATGTGCACTCTGAACTCTGAAATTTCATCTACTGCACTGTCAATGCATTCTATTATTATAGCATCTGGGTTTGTTTGGGGCACTTTCTTCCACTTTTTTTCATATTGTCCTTGTGTCTTCCTCTCTTGCAGTGCAGAATGAGGTATTACAGCTTCTACCCTATAATCTTGCAGGTTACCAATACTTGCAAGGAACGGGGAGATCAGTGTTTACGGTACCCAATGCAAACAGTATACAGCCATAAATCTAATAGCTCCTATTTAGAAAATTACAGTTTTTTTGCTATAAACAGTAATGATGTGTTCAATTATAATTACCATATAGTCAGTAGGTTTGCATAAGTGTTTACAGTTTATAATGGTGGACAGAGAGAGAAAGGGGGGTGTAGAATGAGATGTTTATAAGGTAGGATGTGAGAATACAGAAGTATTAGATTATAGGAAGTGTGAAAGGGGAATCAAAAGAAGTTGGCTGTTAACAGGAGAAAAAAGAGAAAGGGGCGCCCCCATGCAGGGTTCTCTTTACCCTCTGCAACAGGATGGTGTCTATTAGCACACCTAATAGGGATACCCCTGGTATATCCAGGTCCACATGAAACTTAGTGATGGTCTTCCAGGACCTGTTAGTTGTCCTTAGATGGAAGCAGCCACATCCCTAGTTGATGGCAGCAGTAGTGTCAAACTTGTAGGTACCTTGCTGTTGGGCTTCCAGGCTCTAGTTGGTGTCTCAAGATGGAAGCTGCCCCAACTAAAGATGGTAGAGGTGGCAGCAGAGGTAACCCAATATGGCAGCAATGGTGTCCCAAAATAGAGATGACTGCTTTCAGAGATGGGGGTGGAAGGGCAGGCCATGTGATGGTGTTAGGTGACCTCTGCAGTGCTGCAGCAGGCAGCTGCCTCCAAGCCGGTTGTCCCACAGTGGAGGCAGTCCTGTGGGAAGGATTATGGTGGTGGCTGCAATGGCCCAAGACAAAGGCGGTCTGGGAGAAGCCACACATGGTAGATGGGGATCTGAAGAGCGGTCAGTCCTCTCTCCTGCCAGGCTCATGATGGGCCCTCCTCCTCCGGTCTCCTATGGGCATCTGGCGAGGTAGCACGATGGGATGGGCACGATGGGGTGAGCCCTCTCTCCCCCAGTTGCTAATCTTTATTTATTTATTTTTAGTTGTCAATGTATCTTTTCCAGGTGCTAATCTTAACGACTGTTTCTTTTAGTGGGTTCTAGGATATTTGTATCGGGTCTTTTTCATTGTCCATTTTGAATTATACACTGCTGAACTGAGTACTACTCAAAGATGTTGCAGCAGACCTCAGATAACATGGCTCTCCAAGACCACCTGGTTAAGGGGGCCAATGTGGGAAGGACACAGTATGAAAAGATAACCATTGTTGACTGTCACATTGACATAAATTTGAGCTCTGCAGAAGGAACATGTACTTAGCTATTGGGCGTTGCCTCTAGACAGGACAGACTTGAGGGATCAGGGTAGGGGTAACTAGTACAACCACATGAGAAGAAGTATAATTTCATAAATCCCAAGTTGGAAATCTTGGAAATGGCTTCAAAAATGGAAATGAGATAGTCGAAAATACCAGAGCAGACAAATGAAAGGCCTTCAAAATGAGTCTTGCGTTCATGGAATGGAAGCAAATGTTCATGCTTTGAACTCTATCTACAATCAAGAAGAAAACTGAGCCACCTGATGTTTTTAAAAGGACAGTTTTCTATCTACCTCAAGTAATACAGGGTCTGTTACATAGTAGCTTCACTTTTTATTTCAGAAAACTTCATTTCTCCCAGGTTTTTTCTAAGCACTCTAAGTTATTTTTACTGTTAGAAGAAATTGTCACAAACTACCTCTTAGTATCATGATTTCTTTTGGCTACTTGAACAGTTTGAGTCCATATGGTATAAATCTGTGGTGCGAAGACAGTCCCTACAGCCCAATAACTTCTTGTTTTTCCTAGAGCCCTGTGCTGCTCTGTGTTCCTAAAGAAAAACAGTAGAGTCCAATCTCTGTGTTTTGAAGTATTGGGGGTTGGTTAACCAGACACTATGATACTGTGCTTTTAGGGCCTTCGCCAACATAAAAGAGACAGTAACTTTTTCCATGTTCCTGACAGATTGGGAGGTGTTTTTTAAAATTCTCTGCTTCAGATCTCTCCCTGGAAAGGTTGGTCAGTTGTTCAGCCAACATCCTTGGCCTCTGCAGCTATTGCAGCTAAGCCGCCTATAATAGTTTCTGCCACATTTGGACCCTCACAAACAAAACTTCTAAGGACTGGAAATGGAAAACTCGAGATGGTGAAGAAAGCCAAGAGAGAATGAGCATCCAATCTTCCAGGTAATGGACTCTATAAGAAGTAAGCTACTGTCTATGGCTGACCTGTAGTTGGATAGTTGAAGGGAGAGAATAATCCAGGTATTCTTGTTTTGCTGTCTTAGTTGTGAAGTTTGGTTTGATTTTTTAAAAGCAGTTCTTTCCCCTAACCAACTTGAGTGTGCTTTAAGAGAGGGAAAACAAGTTTAGTATCAACTCCTATACCTCATCAAAGTCCTTGGCCCACCAAAAGTACTTTATGATATTCTCCAGTTTCCTACAGTGCTATTTAGTATTTCTCCAAAGAAGAGTAATGAATCTCTCAAGTTTAGGCTAAGTGGTGGTACACTGTCTAAATTGTATTAATTGTTTTACATTGTACTAAATAGCATGATAAAAGTCAATATATTGTTTGCTGCCCAACATACATCCTCCTCCTTTCTGGTAACAATACCTTACCTTTCATTGGGAAACTGCCAGCTCCCTCCTGTTCTCAGCCATCTGGTTTTTGATGAGATTGAAGTGTGCAGTGTTAAGGAGCTGCAAAAATAAATGTGAATGAAGCCAGGCGCGGTGGCTCAAGCCTGTAATCCCAGCACTTAGGGAGGCTGAGACAGGAGAATCGTGAGTTCAAAGCCAGCCTCAGCAACGGCGAGGCTCTAAGCAACTCAGTGAGACCCTGTCTCTACATAAAACACAAAATAGGGCTGGGAATGTGGCTCGGTGGTCGAGTGCCCCTGAGTAAAAAACCCAGTACCCCTAAAAAGTAAATAAATAAATGTGAATGAGAACAGGCAGAGCACAGACTTCTCTGCCATAAAGATGTGAGGCTAAAAGTAGATTAGTTCGTTTTAATACTGTGAGGAAAGCTCGCCCTGGTGATGGATCAGAGGAAGCTGATTTGGTCTAGATTAAGCCAAGCCATTTATTCCTGTGAACAGTATTTGAAGTGTTTAGTAATATTAGCCAGTATGGTGTTTTGTTTTGTTGTCTAATTCTAGCAGAATTCTGATAATCAGGAAACGAAATGTGGTACCATAGTCTCTGGATTATAGAAGTGACTGAATCAAAATAGTGAGAAAGAACCTCAGTATTCCAGACCAGAATATTAGTAAGGAGTAGCATAATTGATCACAGAAGCAGCATAATTGTAACTATACCGTTAAAAACCCTTTCTGTAAGTTGAACACAGCACTTCTGTTTACATCCCTTTTCTAGAACTTGGCCATGTGGGAATAGAAAAAGTCTATTCAGCATGACAATGTACCTAACAAAAAATTGTGTATCTTCTTACCAAGAAGGAAGGTTAAATGAATGTTGTTGGACAAGTTACAGTTTTACCACAGTTGTCAGTTGTCAGTTCTTCCCATATAGTAGTGTAATAGCTGGTTATTCTATGGTCTAATGTGTATCGGGACCTTTACCCCATTGCTTCCTAGACTTCAGCATAAGAGATTTGACCAATAGTACAGCTGTAGGAATGTGTTGGTTATAGGTTGAAACCTTTGTAAGTCTTAAACTGATTTACTTTGAAATTAATGCTTTTAAAGAACAAGAGGATGAAATAGAATTCTGCTACCAAAAACCACTTCCTGCTTGTGATCTGCAATCCATGTCAACTGCATGTGGTGATCTGGATCATTGGAAAGTCAGATTCCTTCCTAAAACTGAATTAGCTTGAATAAAAGAAAAGAAGAAAGTACAATAAGGCAATAACCTAGGAGAAGTATGATTCCCCCAGTCCTCTTGTTTAATCTTCTTGTTGTACCTTTCCTGTAAAAAGGGACATCCATGTCCCTTGAAAAGATGCATCTCATATGTAGCTATCTGGCAAAGGGAGAATAGTTATTCTTCCCCTGTCTAGGTCATTCTATATTACTTCTAAATGGGCCAATCTGGAAGCCAAAGCCATTAACTTAAAGCCACCCAAACCTATATTTTAAATAAAGGTTTTAAAAAACCTATATTTTAAATAAATATTTTAAATGAATCATCTAGATCTTCAACTTTTATTACCCATGAAACTGACCAATGTATCAATCAGAGTTCTCCAGAAAGAAAACAGAACCAATGAGATGCACACATATGGAGAGAGATTTACTATATGGAATTGGCTCACAATTATGGAGCAAGTCCCAAGATTTGTAGATTGGTAGACAAGCTGAAGACCTAAGAAAGCCAAGGTTTCATTCAGTTTGAGTCCAAAGGGCTCTCCCAGTTCAGACATGGTTAGGAAGGATCTACTGAAGGGATGGTCAACCTTTTTGTTTTATGCTAGCTTCAGCTAATTGGATAGGGCTCACCCACATTCCAGAGGGCAGTCTTTTAGTCTTCCAATTAAATGTTGATGTCATCCAAAAATATTCCCACAGAAACACCCAGAATAATGCTTGACCCATATCTAAACACCATGATCTGGTCAGGTTGACAAATAAAATTAACCATCACAACCAGAAACACTTAGGTGGGAGCAACCTAAAATCATAAGGTATCTATCACAAGAGAATCCCCTTGGTCTGACAATATTCCATGAATGCCCAACCCCTAAGCCAGGTTTCAGAGTCCTATTCCCCAACATACATCATCCTCATTTATACCGATGTGTTAGTCAGCTTTTCTTGCCTGTGACCAAAATACCTGTTAAGAACACCTTAGAGAAGGAAAAGATTATTGTGGCTCACAGTTTCAGAGGTTCAGTCAATGGTCAGCCAACTCCATTGCTTTGGACTCAAGGTGAGGTGCAGCATCATGGCCCAAGGCTTTAGCAGAGGAAAGCCACTCCACTAGAGGCAGCTAGGAAACAGAGAGAAAGCAGGGCAGGGGCCACAGGGAAGATGTATGTATTCTTCCTGGGCAGGCCCTAGGTGGCCTACTTCTTCCAGCCACACCCCATCTGCCAACAGTTGCCACCCAGTTAGTCCATTCAAATTAAGATGAGATGATTATGTTACAGCTTTCATAATCTAGTCATTTTACCTCTGGATATTCCTGCATTAACACAGGAGCTTTTAGGGGACACCTCATATCCAAGTCAACCAACAAGTGGTAGGCTGTGTAGTTTTCTGAAGGGATTTCCACAGAAATAATGGACAAGAGCAGTACTCTTGGAAAGTGAAACCAAGACAGTCTCAAATCTTCTGTTCCCTGCGAAATAGCAAGTCGTCGTCATTGATGATCAAAAAGATTGGAATACAGATGAGGACAGGTGGCTGGTGGATACTTCACACTCTCCTCTTTATAATTAAGACTGTTGTTCTATTTTCTTTTCCTATTACATATAAGGTGTGGTTGAAAATATTTACCCACAGATCACTGAACTGTTTAGAATCTCCTAATATGATTCACATATTGGCAGGAAATATTAGAATTGGATCTTTAGTAACTGGGTGAGATTTTACATGGTCTCCCTTTGGGGAGAGAATGTGGCATTGTGTATGTGGGAGCTGAAGATGAATGTTGGTCAAAAGCTGGACTGTCTAACATTGCTCTTTTTTTATATACTGGAGATTTCCTTTAAGAATCACTTTCCCTCCTTCTCAGCTATATTGTTGAGCATCCCCCTGTCTGCTCTACTTTATCAGCCACAGTAATTGTTTCAGGAATAGACATGTTAATCTGTATCGAAGTGAGCTTCTAGGCTTTGTTTGGGGGGTTTTTGCCTTTTTTTTTTTTTTTTTTTTTTTAAGGAATCCTAGAATTCAACCTTTATTTTCTCATCAGTCTTGTTCATGAGGGGATGTGAACTTCAGAATATTTGTGGGGCTACAAGGAAAGCTACCCTGAACAAAGATGATTCTTAACGACAATATTTGGCTATTATTATGTTTCAGTCTGGAGTGTTTCTTCCTCATATGCAACAAAAGCAACAAAGTTTCTCAAGGGATATAGAAGATGTGAAGAAATTCAAATGGGCACCTCCTTTTAGAGGTCATCTTTTTCAGAGTCTTCCCCTCTCTAAATATGTGATTGAAAACTTCTGAACTGCACAATCTTAGAACCAAAGGGATCACAGAGATCAACTAGTCCAATGCCTCCCAATATGCCTTGTGGTGGTAAGCAAGGTAAATTTTAGGTATTCATGAACTTTTTTTATTGTAATATAGTTACTATAATGAATCCTAGAAAAATGCAGCTAGTATTTTCACATCAAACAGGTTTTCTGTAATGCTTTTATTGAAGGGGAAATTGAAGCTTAGAAAAATAAAAGTCCTTTGAAGGGATTGCCCCATTGATGATTGTAGGGTGAGGGATATTAAATGTGAAATCTTAGAACTGTTAAGGGAAACTAAGGATCATGAAGTTACCTCCCACTTTCGTGCATCTTCAATGTGAGAATTCTCTCCAATGTATCTCTCAAGTTATCAAGTCTTTTCTTGGTTACCTCCAAGAATGCAAAACGTATCGTCACTTGAGGCACATTCCATTTTGTCAGTTCTAATAATTAGAAAATTTTCTCTTACTGAGCCAAACTGAGCCCCTAATGATTTCTTTCCTTCTGGCTCTATAGTTTCTTTCCACTGAAGCCATTCTCCATTCAGTTATTTGAAAATAATTGTTTCGGCACCCCTCAATCTCACACATTCCCTCATCTTACCCATCTTATGAATGGTGGATTTTAATTATGATTCCTGCCTTCTCTGATTTAATACGCAAATGTCTTTGTACATATTAAGAGTTTTATGTCTTGGACAATAATATATTTGCAATACCGACTAACGTTTTCCAATCCTTTGTCCTGACACTCATATTTCTATTAAAACAGCTTGAGATCACCACATCCCATAGTTGACCATTGAGTGGTAGCATCCATCTTTTTTTTTTCTTTTTCTCCCCGCCTTTTTCACCATCATTCCACAGTTGACTGGCTAATTAGTTGAACCTAAGTTCATGATTCCTAATTTATTACTCCTTTTAATTCCATTTTCTTGTCTTTTGGGATTTTTTTTTTTTATTCTCTCAGCCAAATTATTAAATCTAGGAATGATAGAACATGAGGGTTTCCCTAGAAACTTAACAAAAGTAATTTCAGGATACATAAAAATGTAGTGAGTGAAGAAAGCAAAAATTAAAAAAGCATGAAATCTTATTAGGTACCCAAAAGGTTTATGTACCTGAAGATATTAATGAATTAAACATGGAAGTCATTAATATTTTTTCAATGAGAAATTAAAAGATATTTAGTAAATTAATCAACTTCTCAAATAAAATGTCCTGATCTTGTCCAGCCAAGACTCCTGCTGGTCAATATCAGACAGAACTCTGAATTATACTAGTAAAAACTCTAACTCATCATAGAATTCCTTACCAGTTTCTCCCTGCAGCAAAAGTAGACCCGTCTTTGGCTCTGGAAGACAATCCAGTATACTGGTTAAAGAAACTGATTTGGGAGTTAAACTGAACTGAGTTCAAATCTGACTTTATGATTACTCTTTGTAATCATATCCTCTCAAAAGCTGTCTAGCCTCTCCAAACTTGAGTTAACCAAGGAGACAGTATGGTGCCTATCTCATAGACTTACTAGAATTATACACATGGGCTGGGGCTGTAGCTTAGTGGTAGAGCGCTTGCCCAGCATGTGTGAGGCACAAGGTTCAATTCTCAGCACAACATATACATAAATAAATAAAATAAAGATCTGAAAAATATATATTAAAAAAAGAATTATATACAATAATGTATATAAAGCACTTGCCACATCAGCACTCAATATAACCATGCATAATTGTTTCTAACATAACTGAAAATAATTATACAAATTGAAAATGAAATTAGCCTACAAAGGCTAAAGCTATCCAATCATGACTTATATATTTGTTTGTATCCTGAAGTGCTTTAGTGAGGATATTCCATAAATTTTGGTGAACAAAATCCCCACCCTCCTAGGAAGGAGCATAGCTATGAGAAATTCAAAGAGCAGCTTTTTTTTTTTTTTTGGTACTGGGGATTGAACTCAGAGGTACTCGACCACTGAGCCACATCCCCAGCTCTATTTTGTGTTTTATGTAGAGACAGGGTCTCACTGAGTTGCTTAGCACCTCGCTGTTGCTGAGGCAGAGAGCAGCTTTGATGGAAGAGCAATCATAAACTAGCTGGAGGTGCTTCCTTAACCTGTAGGCCAAACAGCTGTTTGGAAGACACAAAATTGTCCCTTACATTAGGAGACCACTTACTATGCCACCTCCAAAGGGATCAAAATCCAAGACTTGCCATCTAAAGGAATGTTAAGGGATTCGGGGACTTAGGAAGAAAGACTGCTTAGAAATAAAGCAACAGATGAGTTGTTTCTTTCCGCAATGCATTTTTTTTTTTTAAACCAGCCACTGTGATGTGCTATCCCAGCTGAACACATTTTTTTAATGTGAAGAAGTTGCTGGGTGCATGTGTCTGGGCAGGCACAAGTTTCCAAGGACTGTGCTTCCTAACACTGACTGGGCTTGCCAAAGTTGGCCTCACCTGATCTGAGGATTATTGTTAGGCAGGAGACTTTTTAAAATTAAATTCCAGATTTTGAACAGGCAGGAAAACACCTGGCTTTCTACCCCCATGAAATAGGTAACTTTAGTTGGCTTCCCCCTTTTTAATTTGTTTTAAGGTTTTTAAGAATTTTTAAATCTAGTCCTTCCACCCTGCTCCCTCCATCAATGAAAGACTAATCAATACACAGATATTTATCTATGGCTCATATTATCATGACTCCTAAAAGCTTTCAAATTTATACCTTCTGGTATGCTGTGATTTACACCAGTTGTCCCATTTGCTGTCATTCTTTTGGCATTCAGTGTCATTTTATGGAGATAGTACTGACAGGCACTTTTACTTAGAGGATTTTTTTTTTTTTTTGGTACTGGAGATTGAACTCAGGGGCACTCAACCAGTGAGCCACACCCCAGCCCCATTTTGTGTTTTATGTAGACACAGGGTCTCACTGAGTTGCTTAGCGCCTCACCATTGCTGAGGCTGTCTTTGAACTCGCGATTCTCCTGTCTCAGCCTCCCAAAGTGCTGGGATTAAAGGCTTGCGTCACCTGGCCCAGCAACTTAGAGAGAGGATTTTTGACTACTTGGTCTTTCATCTCTACATATTCAAAGGGTTGTGTGTGTTTGTGTGTGTGTGTGTGTGTGTGTGTGTGTGTGTGCGCGCTCTCCTTGGCCACATTGGTGATGGTTGTTGGGTTTGGTTTTTGTTTTTGTTTTTCCTTTTGCACAAGGTCACTTCAAAGTTCTTCCTCCCTCAGGAGAGATTGCACATTTGTCACTTAATCTGCCTCTCATTTCCTCCAGTTGGGATCACACAGCCCTTCCTGAGGTATTACCATTTTTCCATTTCTTCTTTGCTCCCTCCTTTCTTTTAATAACTCTGGGAGACAGGGAGGCACCTTGTAAAGTTAATTTCCTCTGAAGCTTTCAAAGCACAGGCATCTCTCAGCCCAGACACCACCACCCCTCTCCACCCCTCAAGACGGCGCACACCCCTCCTTGCAGCCTTAGTCACTCTGGGCTGTGCCTGCCACCTAGGACTCACCAGGCCCAGTTCTGTCTCATGGGCACAGTGAATTGCTCTGTCCAGTGGTTCTTTAGTCTGAGGGTGGAGACCTAAGATGGGAAGAATCTCCTCATTTATCTGCCTGGTCCCTTCCTCCCCCTTTTCACTTCCTGACTTGCTCCCCCTTCCCCCTCACTTCTTCTCCTGGTACTTTCAGGACTGGCCTCCTGCCTGTACCAGGGATGGTATTTCCTCTTCAAAGGCCTGTGGCCGCAGCCACCCAGCTCCTCCTGAGCACACAGAACTTTGGAATTGCTGTGGCTTTGCTGCCTGCCTACTTGGAAAGCAAGTGTAGTTTTTTAAACACCCCTTTGGTTTCTTGGGGCAAAGCTTTTCTCAATCCTATTTTATTTATGCGAACATGATCTGTGGCTTTTGAATGTTTGCTTTTGAATGTTTGTGTTAATGGACTAAGCTGAAAGCGTTTCCTCTTACCGGAGAGAAGGCCCAGCACAGCTGGAGGCCAGGCCTGCTCAGCTCAGGCAAAAGCAGTTCCAAGAGGAACAAGTTGCCAGCCAAGGAAGTCTGGAGGCTCAGAGAGGAATTCATTGAGGCTTGCATGGGCAGCAGCAGTCAGAGCGAGGATCATAGACTGGGCCATGAAGCTCAGCAGTTCCTTTAATTAATAGGAAGAATAAACCGAAGATAACTAGATTTTTGCAAATATACTTTTTATATTGTGCATATATTTACCAAAACTCTGTGTGGCTTTTAGCAGCTTGTCTGATCTTTTCCCCATATTCCTAGCCTTCTAAAGCACTCTTGCTAAATTAAGTCCTTCAGGGCTTGGTTGATCCCTGACACATTTGTTTCCAAGTAACCTGTCATCCAAAAGTGGCTGAGTTCTGGATAGCCTATTGTGTTTTCGGTGTGTTTCCTCATCTGCTATCTCTGTGATACCTAAGAGTACTTTAGATGGAAACAAAGACTCAAAGGATCCTGTAAGTGTACTTTTTTTGTGTCTAGTGACTGGATAACCTAGATAGGGATAAGGGAAGGAGGCAGCAGAGGGGCAAATAGAAGCAGAGAAGACTGTGATAGGAACAGGGTCCTCAGGTCTGTCATGAGGATCTAGGAATAGAGTTGAAGGGACTCAGTCAGAGCTGGGCTGTCTTTAAGCGTGAATCCTACTATTACCACCCCGTTAGCCTTGAAGTCTTTGGTCCAGTAGCCCTGAAAAACTGTAAGTTCTTGAACCAAATGTCGGGGACTAACCTGTACAATTTATTTGAGGATGTGGGCATGTTGATAGCATTTCTCTCTCCAAACAAGGTAAGACTGAGCAGAGTTAGTTGGGAGTCTCTGTAAGCTGGATCAAATGAAGAGTCCACCAATATGTTGCCTCAGTTATTAATCCTAATGAAAGGACTGGTTGTTGAGGACCATAGAAACCTATTGGAGAGGAGAACTGATATAGGGCTCTGTGGAATACAGAAGTTACAAGTTTGGTTGTTTGGTTTGTGGGGTTTTGTTTTGTTGCTTTTAGGTTTTTTGATGCGAGGGATCAAACCCAGGGCCTTATGCATGCTATTGTGCACTCTACCACTGAGCTACACCCCCAGCCCCAAAGTTAAAATTTTTGAGGCGAAGTATTCCAAGAGTTCCTTCATTTAAACTATGTGAATTAAGTGATGGTGACTATCTCTGATCTATACTCCCTCCTTGGGCACTGTCTTCTAACTCCTTGACTTTGTGACTACTGACAACTCTTATATTCTAGATCTCTCTCTTGAGCTTCAGATTCAGAAATCCTGCTGCTTATTCAGTGTGAAAGTCACATCTGTGCACAGTGTGACCAGAAGCTAATTCGTTATTCTCCACCTTCTCTTTAAACAGGTCCTCCTGTGTTACCCATTGTAATCACCATTCACCTAGTTGCTCATGCCAAAAACTATCAGCCTCATCCTGTCTCTTTCCCATACTACCACCGCCTACTTGATTATTCTTCTGTTCACATCTCTTTTATCTTTTAGTCACTAAATTAGTCCAGGCTACCACCTTTTCTCATCTCATGTTGGGGCTCAGAGAATACCCCAAAGATAGGTGCTTTGACATGCTGAAAGGCCCTAGAACCTATTTCAGAATCAAAGTCTTTCTGATCTTCCTTTATCCCCCCTCCCAAAATAAGGGGAGGCTTTCTATAAAGTTCCCTTAACTATTTGACTAGATCAGGATCCACCAAAAGGGAAACACAATTGCCTTCAGTCTTTTTACTGAAATTTCATTAACTAGAGAACACTAAACTCACATCACATCAAGAAAGACTAAATGTCAACACACCTGGACAGACCTTTGTCACACAACATTGTCTTCTGTTTTGGTCCCATTTAGTATTCCAAAGAGAGTCATTTACAAACCATTCATTCTGTAGTCCAAAAAAGACTTTGTTCCAGACCATTGTATGTTCTCCAAGGCCATTGAGTTCTCTTGAAAGTCATTTTCTGTTCCACTGAAGCTTGTCTACATTCTCATCCTTCCCCTCTCTCCCTATAAAAAAAAAAGATACATACATTTCTGAATAATGTTAAGCTAGGTGGTAATCACATTCCTGTGACTTTCCCCTGTGCTGTGATTTTTCTCCTTTTGCACCTTAACAAATTTGTGTGCTTTTTCTCCTATTTAATATATGTATTGTCAGTCTATTCCAGTGACACTTCAGGAGACAGAGAGAAATTTCCATTCACCCCTATACTAGATATTCCATTGGTCCTCTAGCTGGTCTCTTGACCTCTGTTCTTATCCCCTTGAAACCCCTTCTGTATATGCCAGTTTAAATAATGTATATAAAATGTAATGTGATCATGTTTCTTGTCTGCCCAAAACCTTTGAGTAGCTTTCTGTTCTTTTCAGGTAAGATCTAAAATCCAAACTATACCCTACTTATTCCTTCCAGCCTAATCTCTCACCAGTGCAGAGACCTTGTCTTTCAACTTTACTGCTGTTCCCTCAGCACCTAGAACAATGTCTAGTACAGGGTTGCCCTCTATAGTTGGTTGTGTGGATAGATGGAGGCATGAAGGAATGAATGAATGTACATGACTTCTGTGCATTCAAGGGTAATAGGAGAATAGGGAATGAGTGAAAGTCATTATGAAAACTTCTCAGGGTAGTCGTTATTCACAGATAGATATTTTGATCCTAGGGCTGGCATAGTGCAAAATACTTAATCAGGCATTGCACAAAACATAAAAAATGGGATGGTTTCCATTATTCAGCATTACAGGCTCCCATTCTGGGTGTAAGCAGCATGCTGCCTGTTGTCAGGTTGTCTGTGGTGACTGTGGGAACTGGCAGGTTTACAAGGTGAAAAGAAAAAAAGGCAATGGGAAAGTTCAGTATAGGAGATAATTTTGTTTGTTTTAGTTTTGAATGGCCAGCTTCCATTTCACTTCCTAATAATACCCCAATTTCCTTTTGAAGGAGTATCTCCTTCCCCTTAGATTCACTCTTTTGGAACTATAATTAAGAGCCAGGCATACCTTGAAGCCCATCTTATTCCAATGAGGTGTTTTCTTCCTAGAATTAGACTCTTGAGCACAGAAACCAAGAAAATTAAGATGTGTTGTATAATGGTAGCGAAGCAGGCATACAGTGCATACTATGAGGCCATCATAGTGATTGCTGGTGCCCACTCATCCATTAATTAGCCCAGTAGTGGGCTCTAATCATCTTTTTCTTTTTTTTTTTTGGTACAAGGGATTGAACTTGGGGGCACTCAATCACTGAGCCACATCCCCAGCCCTATTTTGTGTTTTACATAGAGACAGGGTCTCACTGAGTTGCTTAGCACCTCGCCATTGCTGAGGCTGGCTTTGAACTCACGATTCCCCTGTCTCAGCCTCCCTAAGTACTGGGATTACAGGCTTGTGCCACCTCGCCTGGCTTCTAATCATCTTCTAATAAATTGTTCTTTCTATAATTTGGTCAGAGTTGTTTCTGTTACTTGTAACTATTAGTGTGATAAAGCTTGTACAAGAAACTATTAGGCTGGGCATGGTGGCTCAGGAGGCCAAGACAGGATTGCAAGTTCAAAGCCAGTCTCAGCAATGTAGCAAGGCCCTAAACAACTTACCAAGACCCTGTCTCTAAATAAAATATAAAAAGTGCTGAGGATGTTGCTCAGTTGTTAAGCACCCCTGGGTTCAATCCCCAATACCAAAAAAGAAAAGAAAGAAAGAAACTATCAGAATACAGTTTTGGTATCTTTCAGTACTTTGGGCCAAAGCTATTATATGAATCCCAGAATAAACATCAGATATAATTTGGTTCATTTTATGACTTACTTTCCTAACATGGAAGTGTGTAACATTCAAACATGAATCTCCATAGGAATGAGTAGCTAAAAATATCACTTGTTTGGACTGGTTATTCAAATCTAAAAGAAATAAATCAAAACTACATTTTCACTTCTGTCTTCATTGGATCCATAGTAAAATGGATCCCTAGTAAAAGGAAAGACTGAAAATGAGGATCAATCTTACAACCAACCAGGTCAATATAAATTGAGTACTACTCTTTCAGTTCTGCCAAAGTTAAAAAACTGGCAATAACCATTGTTGGTGAGAATGTGATAAAAAAGACACTCTTTCATAATACATAGAACAATAATTGATCAATTTGGGAGTTCCTATCAAAATTCAACATGTGCAAACTCCTTGTCCCGGTAATTCTTGGTTCTTTCTCCCAACCCGCCCCACTACCACTCTCTCTATGCTGTGGATCAAAGGTGAATGCACCATCAATGTCCAGGATATGGCTCGGTTTCTGTGAGCAATAACCCACCAAGGCAAGGAGCTCCTCCTGAAAGCTCTTCCTGGCTCCTGAAGAAATCAGCCCCCACAGAAGTTGGAATTGCACATTTGATTGTTTTTATTGACTCTGCCCATCTGCTTTGAATACCTCCTCCTTTTGTCCATGAACATTTAATTTGCCATTCTGTCAAGGCTAAAGCAAGATTCCATTCTGTCTAATGAACTTAATGATTCTGACTTGTGGGTGTCAACAGACAGTAATTAAAACCTCTTTGGTTCATCGAAATATCATAACACCCACCAGGTGCCTGCTTTTCATGCTGCCTTGTTTGGGCAGAAAGTTTATTTATTTGTACTCTACTTCATTCCAAAACACATGGTATGTCAAATATGATATTTTTTCAATGGGAATTAAAGAAAAATAAGGATATAGAAATGAAGACTAAGTCAACAATGAAGTTAATCACAAGCTTCATGCTACCTAAAGTTTTATGTACTTAATAAATTGAGTGGGCCACAATTTGGTTCTGAGTTTCCTAGTGGCCAATGCAAAGTGGACATAGGATTAAAGTTTCTCAGTGGATATGTAGATTAATAGAAAGATAGATGAAAACTATCCTACTATATAGTCTAATAGACTTGAGAGCTGAATGTTTTTGTTTTTCTTTTTTTCTCTTGAGTGCTGGGGATCAGACATGCCTTGCACATGCTGGGCAAACACTGAGAGAGTTGATTTTGACTAATAATCAGGTATCAAACAACTTATCAGTGCCTTTTACAGGCAGTTGTTTCTTTCTTTGAAGGAAAGGGACAACCTTGAGTTTGTTGGTCCTCTGTGAATTATTGTCCCTTCTCTCAAAGCATAAGCCTGAAAAGATCTGCTAGTTTGTTCAAATTATTCTCAATTCTTTTGGAACTTCGTAAAGCACCAGTCATGTGGTTCCAAGTTTAACCATAGTCATTTTGGACATGTTTTTGTTTCCACAGTGATATATGTCAACAACCACAGAGTGAGCTTCTTGTATTTTTATATCAATTTAACACCCTTTGTTTATTTGTTCCTCAGGTTTCACTTTCGCTTATGTAATGGGCTATGGCATTTTTCAGTCATTACTTCATGCTGGATCTCCTTCTTCTTTATACCTCCTGATGCGTCATATTCTTGCTCTACTCCCTCGAATCTGTTGAATACAATGCTCTCAGCTGGTGGGTGGGAGTGGGTGGGAGCCAGATTTCATGATGACTTCTCCACCCTTCCACACACAAGAGCCGCCTGGGTTTGTCACCAAGTCACTTTCTATACTGTCTTTTGGCATCCCTCAGGAAGCACATTGTCTTAAAACTACAGCAAATTCCAAAAACATCAAGATTAGATACACCTGGAAGAACCCAGCTTGCACTTCTGGATTGGGTGGGGGGCCAAACTAGAGCATCCTGAGCTCAGGAACTACACTGACCCTTTTCACACACAGTCTAGCTAGAAATAGTCCATCCCCTATAAATATACCTGTCCAAGCCTATACTAGATCTTGAAGGAAGCACAAGCCCCAAAATATGAGCAGTCTTTGAATTCATTTTCTTGAAGTACTCCACATTTTTATATATAACTGTCTACTTGGATATCTGAAGTGCATCTCAGGCTTCACATGCCCAAAACAGAGCACCTGCATCATGTTCCCACACTACTACCACTTGTGTTACTCTTCTGACTCTTCTCTATCTTGAAAAAGGACACCACTCTTCACCCAACTGCTTAATCAGAAAAAAAAAAAGAAAACCCAAAACATAAAAAACGCTAGTAATAAACCTTCATCCTTTCTTCCCTTTCCTTCACCTTTTATATCTACATCAAATACATTGTTTCTACTTTCAAAATACATCTAAAACTATCTACTTACCTCTACACTTATGAATGGCATCCTAGTTCAGGCTACTGTTATGTCTTGCCTGGACAGTTGAAATCACCAGGCTCCTTGATTCCATTCTTGCTCCCATTACAATCTATTACTAACAAGTAGCAAAGGTGACAGAGCACATCACTCTTGCTCCTAGAACCCTCCATTGACTTCCTAATGCTCTCAAAAAGAAAACAAACAAACAAAAATGCCTCTTGCCCACCTCTCAGACCTCATATCACTCCCCATGTCACTCACTGAGCTCCAGACCCACTGGCCTCCTTTCTCTTCAAATATACTAAGTAATTTCTGACCTAGGGCCTTTGTACTTTGTAGATCTTTACTTGGAATGCTTTCACTTCTTATCATTGATTCACTTCTTAATTGAAAGCTAATTACCAATAGCTTTATTAAGAAGCCTTTTTATTTCCTTCACAAAACTTCTTATAATGTAAAAGTATCTCCAGTATTAATTTGTTCACTTGTTTATTATTTGTCATCTTTATTCACTACGCAAGCTCAGTGAAGACAAGGATTTTGTCTGTTTTGTTCATCACTGGATCTCTAGTGAGTATGTTTTTTAAATTAAATGTATGAAATAAAAGATAAGCAAATGACAGAGCGCCCGGGTCAGTCCAACTCAAGAAACATTTTTGGGGATCTGCTATGTACCATGCACTAGCCAGGTGCTCTAAATTTAAAGATTAAACAAGATCTGCTTCTTGCCTTGAATTCTGAAAATAGTTCAACTTTTTTCTATAAATATTACCTTTCTTACACTCTTTTTTTTTTAAATTTCCTGATCCGTGGTAACAA
Organism: Geosciurus inauris; assembly: GCA_004024805.1. Lineage (NCBI taxonomy): Eukaryota > Metazoa > Chordata > Mammalia > Rodentia > Sciuridae > Geosciurus > Geosciurus inauris. The sequence continues at coordinate 28,327 of PVHX01005797.1, forward strand.
CTCATTTCTTATTTCATTGCCTCCCCTAGTCCTTGTTTTTTTCTTTAAACTTTATCTTCCAGTTCCCTAATGCTCTCTTCATTTGTCTCTGCTCTATTTTTACTCTAAGTACTATTTGGTTCCTTCTCAATTTTGACTGGTCCTTTTAGATTCAATTTATTCTTTTTTAATTGTTAGTATAAGGTCTAATTCTGTTTATTGTGGTTTCTGTTGGTTCTCACTCATGGTAGCTTGTTTCCTAGTGTATTTTATAACTTGAAATTGTGATCTCATATTTTGTGGGGCTTTGATAGACTCCTATGAGTCCCAAGCGACTATCTTTCCAGAGAAGATCTGCTTTTTCCAAGTTCCTTAAACCTATGTGAAGGGAGTTCTGTGATTTTTAACATCTTTTGAGACCAGGCCAAAACACAAGTTTCCTTCATTGCAGGTAGAGATATGTACTCAGTACTTTTATCTAATGCTTACTCTGGACCAGCCACTGCAGTACTTCATAGCCACTATGTTAAGTACATCACACATATGGTACCTAGCCTTTTAACAAAGCATACAATTGGTATTCCTCTTATCATCTTGATTTTACAATTAAGGCACAGAAATTTTAAATAATTTTCCCAGGGTTAATTTGAAAGTAATTGGCAGTATCAGAATACAAAGTCAAGCAGTTTGAGCCCTGATTTAATGTTTTTTTTTATCTATTCTCCTTTTTTGGTACAAGGGATTTAATGCAGGGGTGCTTTACCACTGAGTTACATCCCTACTTCTTTTTATTTTTTTATTTTGAGACAGAGTCCACTGAGTTACTTAGGGCCTCACTAAGTTGCTGAAGCTGGTCTCAAATTTGTGATCCTCTTGCCTCAGCCTCCAGAGTTGCTGGGATTACAGGTGTACACAACAACACCTGGCTTTTTAGCTAGTCTCTTACCTTATGCTTGAACAGGCAGGGATTGGGGAGGACATCCATTCATACATTGAAAAAAATAAAGACTACCTGGTAGATTGTTACAAAGATTATTGTTATGAGATACTGTGAGGAAAAGCAGATGGTACCACATGGTACCACATGGTAGGTACTCAATAAATGCCAACTTTCTTTTTTCTTTAATCTTGCACCACAAATTTACCAATAAATTCCTTAGAGATTAATATGTGCTATACATGAAGACAAACCTCAACCCCCACAGAATCTAGTATTAATTAGTGATTGATCTCTTGACTGATTTATTTATTGAACTGATATTTAGATAATGACTTTGGTACTTAGGTTTGTATGCAGTATAGCTCTCAAAGCATGTTTGCTTCTATTGACTCAGTCTGTCAGGACATCAATCCTTAGAGGGAGATAAGGCAGACGTTTGGTTTAAGTGATAAATGTGAATTCTACTGAGGTAGATTAGAAAAATTGATTAGTGCTGAGAAAAGGATGAGTATGAACTATTGCAACTGGATGAAGAAGAAACAGAGAAGACTCCAATTATGGGGCTCTGGGAAGACTTAAAAAGGAGGTGGTAGGAGTTTCTGACAGTATCTTGAGTTCCACCTCTGTCATCAGCCATCTGAGAGAACTTGGGCTGTGTATTCATCTGTCTGTTAATTGCCTCATCATTCAGCTATCCCAGTGCTTGGACATGGGTTTCTTCTCACATGATATCCATCACACTTTATCATTAGTGTTCACTATTAGACTGACTCCCTGAGCGGAGATATTCCTTTTTCACTTATTATAACTTTAACATCTAGCACATGTTTGATACATGGAGGTGTTCAATATCTTTTGAGTAAATGATGAATGAGTGATTTGTACAAAAAAAAGGAGGAGGAGGAGGAAGAAGAAGAAGAAGAGGAGAAACAAGGTCAATGCCTTAGATCCCAGATCTAAACTACCACAAGAGGAAGCAAGTAGGAAACAATGAGAAGGCCTCGCCAGAGAGATGGTCCAGCCCTTCCATAACACATTCATTGAGCAGGATGTGGTCATGTGTGATTATGAAGCATTTTAAGAGTCAAGCAGGGAAAAAATAAATAAATAAATAAATAATAAAAAATAAATTAAATTGCAACCTGTCCTTTCCATTTATTCAATTCATATTGTTATGCTTCAGACAAAATCACAGTTTTCTGGTGGCCTATGGCTTCTCAGTCCATGGAAGCAGACCCTTTTCAGATATAACACAAAAGTAAACTTTAACTTTGGCTACACCTAAAACGTCATAATTTCTAGATGATTGCAAGATCTAGATGATTGCAAGTGATGAGAAGTCTTGAACCAGAGATGACTCCAACTGTGAAGCTCTGGGAGAGGGGTGTGTATGAGTGAAGTTTTACATCAGTGAGGAGTTGCAGGTAGTTTGTGAATGTGCTTTGAGAGGCTTCATGTGTTTCTTGGCTCCCTTCTAGGGAAAGCTTACTTTTCCGCCTCTCCACAATTTCCTTTTTCTTCTGCCTTGCCCGGATCTGCTTTAGCAAAACTTCCATGGACCAAAAAGGTACAGACCACTAGAAAATTTACTTTTGTCTGGAACATACGAATATGGAGTTAGATTTGGTCCAAGGAACAATTAGAGCATTGAATATACCCCAAACTTACAGAAACAAAATGTGCTTACCTATAATGACAAAGAGATGTTGCGATTCTTTCCATTTCGTTAGATAACTTAAAACTTTCAGATCCTGTTTTCAAGTAGAGTCTTCGGGACCAACAGGAAAGAGATCTAAATGCACATCCCAATGGAGAATGAACTATCAGCTGTAGCTCATCTCACTTCTGAAGTGTGTCCTCACCCAAGTATGAAAATGACCTAATTGTGTACAGACAACGGCAGTTGTACAGGGAAAATAATACAGTAATGCAAATATTCAAACCAAGTTGGAAACGCAAAGCAAGAAGGAGCCAGAAAACATTAGATCATTCAGATTGCAACCTGGCCAAGACACCATCTGGGCATGCATTCTCTGTCCAACTTTTGTTCACATACCATCCCTAATGCTTCTTTGCATTTATAGAATAATGGGTTGGTATTTGCACAAAACCCTTTGTGTGGCTGCATCCTAAGGAACAAGGCTTCTCACAGTGTCCTTTCAGAAGGGCAAGGACTTCCCCAGTGGAATGCTTTAATAGACTTCCAGGTCAAACAGGGCCCTTCTCTCTCTGAAGGGATGGGTGGAGGAGTGATGTACCTTTGGCCAGCGTATATATTTTAATTGTGTGACCAGGGCAAGCTGTGCTCATGTTCCTTCCTCACTGGGTCATTTCCACTTTGATTCTGAAAACAAAAAACAATTGATTGAACAAAGAGCCTTCCTGAGTGAACCGTGGATCCCCCCCCCCTCCGCTTTGAGTTTGAAAAAGGAAGGGGGAGGGGTGTTTCCATTTTTCTCCTATTCCTTATCCTAAAACTAAATCTGGATGAAGTCTGCCTGAGAGTCTGAAGAACATGTAGTCTCTCCTGATACTTTTTTGGTGGGGCAGGGGAGATTCAGACAAGACAGACAGACAAACGACCAAGGATTCAACTCAGGGCACTCGACCACTGAACTACATCTCCAGCCCTTTTTTATATTTTATTTAGAGACAGGGTCTCACTGAGTTGCTTAGTGCCCTGCTGTTGCTGAGGCTGGCTTTGAACTCATAATCCTCCTGCCTCAGCCTCCCAACTGCTGGGATTACAGACGAGCGCCACTGTGCTGGCTCCTGATACTATTTTAATTGTGTTTTCCATTGGACAGCTCCTACCCCTTTCTATGAGGAAATCATTCCTGTACAGGCTCTGGGGTTAGAAGCTCTGAGTGGAATCCTAGCTCTGCCACTGTAAAATCTTGGACAGGATAAGTGATCTCTTAAAGCTTTGGGTCTCTGTTTTGTTAAGTGAGAACAATAACTCTATCTGCCCTCTGGGTTTGTGAGGAGGCTGGGAGCTTCTCACAGTACCCAGCACTTAGTGAGGACCCCAGAAATGGTGAGTTTTCTTATTATCACCTGTTGGCTGTCCTTTAGCCTCCCACCCCTCACCCCAGAAGCCACTGGATAGCTCAGCAGAAGTTTAGTGAGGAAGCAGCCAAAGACCATTTCTGGTGATAAGTTTCACTGGGTTAAGGACAGTGAAAAGTGGAGAAGAACATTTACTCTGTGAAATTCCTTCTCCCCTTCAGCTAGTGAGTGCTGGCTCTTAGGCTGTAGTATCAAGAGTAAATCACTGCAGGATTCCAAGGCTTAGTGTAGCTTGAGAATTTCTTCATTTCATTGTGTCTCCATTTGTCCAAGCCTTTAAAGAAGCTGAGGCTGGGGAGAAGAGGGAGAATTGGGCTGCAGACAGACAAATCTGCCTTTCCTGCATTATTGAGGGCAGTGACTGCCTCCCCAAGTCCTGCCCATTCCCTGGAGCTGCACCCAGAGACTGCTGGGGTAGGAATCATAAAAGAGATTCAGAGAAGTGATCCTGGGTGCAGATGAGTTCCACGGTGCCCTGGGAACGAGGCACACTGTGGAGTATAATAAAACAAAACCAAAAAATAATAAAAAGTCCTGGATTCAAATTCACCTTTCCTAGCCTGTAGTCTTGGGCAAGGTACTGAACTTCCTGAAGCCGCAGGTTTTCATTTAGAAGGTGGCTGATAGCGCTACGACTTTGGGGAGGGTAAAATGGGACCGCAGAGGGAGCGCGCACAGATGGCAGGGATGGACATTCCTGCATCCCCGCGCTGGGGCGGCCGGCCCTGAGGGGCAACCCCCACACGCCGCAGCTACATGCAGTCCTAGGGGACCGGTCGCGCCAGGCCTCCCGCGGGGACCTGACCTGGCTCGTTGCTTTCAGCCGCTCTCGGGTTCCACAAGGCCAGGGACATGGCCCCAGGGTGTCAGTGTGCGTCAAGCGCCAGTGTGAAAGCTCGCTGGCCTGTCCCTCCAAGCTAGCACTTGAGGCAGTGGCCTTTGTCTCACAGGAGGCTCGCGCCAGGCTGGCGGCTTGTCAGTCACTGCATAGGGGCCCAGGTTAATCACAAGCATTGCAACTCAGTTTCCGACATTCTAAAACTATTGCCTTTTATTTATATTTTCATATATATATATATCATATATATATCTTTTAAAGAGAGAAGGCTTCAAGAAAAAACTCAAGTTTATCTCTAGGTGTTGCCGTGGGATTCCATTCAAATGTATACAGATGCATTTTTTTTTATTTAAAACAAATAACAACAAGAAAAACCCAACAAACCTTTCAAGCTTGTACTGCAGTAGACAAAGATTACACCATGTTTGTGTCACAATGTTGCTATGGTAGTACATATGGTTTTATTTGGTGGAAATCTGAGAAATTGAAAGAAATCATGTATGCATGACAAACACGAAGTTTCAGAAACCAGGCCTTCCAACAGGGATTGGAATTAAGGTGACTCTTGACAATTACTTAAAATCTAAAACATAGGTGCATGGGTGCCACTTATCCTAGCTTAGTGTGCCTGGGCCCTAATCAAAAAGATGGAGGTATTAGGGTTGAATATTCAAGGGTTTAATCCAGTTCTGCCACTTACTACCTATGTGACCTTGGGAAAGTTACTGGGCTGAGGGTGACCTTTGCTTTCCTCAGCTCTGAAACAGAACAACAGCCCCTTCTGTGCATCACTGTTGTTGAGAACAGAAACAAGATAATAGGTCTTTAGCACTCTGCATACTAAGTGCTCAATGAATGGTAAGTGGTGGCAGCAGTCCCAATTATGCTCCAAGGATTGGGGCTCATTTATCAAATGGTATAAAAATGCTCAGAAATGTGCTCTGGCATGACCAGAGGAAAAAACTCCATGTAGATTGTGCTGCAGTTTGGACCTTGAGGCTTGAAGCCCTGTGGGGATACCAAAGATCTTCAGTGCTGATCAGACTTGGTTATGTGGACAGTTGTCATCAGACTGGATGGTCACAGGTAACTGAAAAGTTGTCCACTCCAAACAGAGGGAATGCCAAATCACCAAGATCACGTTGCATGGCAAGTTGGTGACATTGCCAGGTGCAGCACTGTTGCCTTTCAATATCTGACTCTGTGATCTTCCTACTCCACACATTGCCAGTAGTGATCTAGCATCTCAAGGCTCCAGCACCTTGGGGAGGACAGAAGACCTATCTCCAAAAGGCTCACACCTGTTACCTACTCTGAATGAACACTTTTGCAGAATAGCTAATTATTATAATTGTAACATTTTTAAGTCTTCATTTTCAAGCTTATTCATGTAGATCGTGGAACTCTGGCAGGAAAATACTCTGCATACACTTTTGTGTGACTTGCACTTGGAAAGATTCACAGACCTGTTGGGAATGCTGTGTCCCCTTATGCACACACTAGAAGTAGGCAAAACACACTTGGAGAGCTTGTGTTAACTTTAATCATGTTACTGGATCTACCAGGCTTCTGTTTGCTGATCTGAAAAATAAAAATGCTGGACGAGGTGACTTGTGAGATCCTTCTAGACCCAACTGGCTATGACTGTATGTCATTCATCTATCTTGAACAGAAAACAGGAAATCTCTTTCATTATTCTAAATTGTTGAAGTTCTAACCTATATTAGGAAAGAATGAGGGGGAAAAAGCCTATATTCTCCTTCACCCTAGTGTTCTAGTTTCTTTAGCCCCTTGAAGGACCCTCAAAAATAAGCATCTAAAATATACTAGCTCACCCTTGCTTTTGCTGGGCCAGTTCTTCTTCTTTGCCCTAGTCTGGTGACTCCACAGTTGGGCAAACTGTTCCTCACCTCATGAGGGCAAATGTAATGCTGATTGAATGGATATCCGTCTTTCTTCACCTTTTGCATTGCCTTTATTGTGATTCAAGTCTCCCTTTAAAAACTAATAAACACTAAAAAGGTAGGGGTGAGGGAACCTAAGCAATTTTGCATTTTGTATATAAGTCATGTAAATTTGTCATCATTCTGTCCATATTGCAACTGAAGTTTTTCCCCCCTTGACAAAATGTTCCAAGTGTGTCTTTAAATGGGAAATATATTGTGGAAATTTATAAATACAAAATACATATAATGTATCCTTTATATATAAGTGGTATGTGTTTATATTATTACTAACACTAAGCTTGAAACATCTACCACAAATGGCTAATGGTACCAGTCACATCATTTATACAGTGGATAGTGCCTCTCACATTTAGGACATTAGCAGGTTTAACTGGCAAATGATATTAACTGTGTGTCTAATGACAGGATTACTAGTGACTTTTAAAATCCATAACTCTTCCTCTTTTCTCTCCACCTCCCATCCCCAATTATTTGATCCTGTATTATACACTATTAGAAGAGTAGGAAGGGAAATTAGCTCACATTGGCTCTACTTCCAGTTCTGCCCTCATTAACCAGCTGTTTGACCTAGGATAAGCCTTTTGCCCTTTCTGGACCTAGGTTTCCTCATCTGAAAAGCAAAGGACCCAACCCTGAGCCATCTCTAGAATGCCCTGTGGACAACATATGAAGGATTCTGCCATCCCCAGAGCCTGGAGAGGTTATCTGCTGCCAGCTACTGTTGACTCTTGGAACTTCTGTTCATAAGAGTCTGATTCTCAGACACTATCAGCTCTAGAAATCCTCAGTGCTTTGCATTCTGTACTGTTCCTCCAGGAGTCCAGACAAGCTTTGACTCAGACTTAGGTTCAAACCCCAGAGTCAGGAAGAACCTCCAGCCTTGTAAAGACTGGTTCAAGAAATCTAACCTTTCCAAGGTAGCTCGGTCATATTTCCTGTGTGTTTACTAGGTCACCTGATGTCTGTTTGTCTTCTGTTCAATCATCTGGGGCTAATATTTCATTTCTTTATGTTCCTCAAATTTCAGCCAGCTGAGCTTGTGTGCCTCTGTGAAAGCCTTCTCTGTGGGTATTTCTCATCTCTGTTCTCTCTTTGGAGAAGTTTCTAGGAAGGAATGTGATATAATTGCATGCAATACAGCTGAACAAAAGGGTAGGAAGATATCCAGGAGTATCCTTCACAGGTTCCTGGGCCAGAGACAGTAGCCCCTGATGACATTGACTGAGAGCTGACTCTAGTCTTGGCAAACTCTCTCTATCCCTTACTTGCTGTGAAAGTATGTGGTCTCCGCCTACACCCTTTCCTCTTTCCTGCAATGGGTATAAAACACCTTTCAATGGATACTAGATAGAAAAGTCTCTAAAAACTAACATGCCTTATGCAGTACTCTACTGCTCATCAAAGAGAATCGTTATAAAGCAACTACATATGGAAAATTCTGGACTTGGATGAGGTATACTTTCAACTTGCCCCACAAACTCTTTACTGTTCTTTTCTTATTCTTTCTTCTTTTTCTCTCCTTTTATATCCTAAATGAAAGGCAGGGGATTTTTTTTTTCTTCTGGAATAACTGAATGAGATCATGACCAGTTTGAAGAGGTGTCTGGAGGCCACTATAATTTGTTACAGGTTGGTACATGAATAGAGGTCTTTTGCATCTATGTGACAAGGCCTTCAAGAGAAGGCCCATGTGGGGAATAGGAATACTATGGGCCAAAGCAAGAAGAACAGTATTATTCTGGTAAAACAGCACATCTTTTGCTGGACCCAGTGCAGGCCACATGTGGTGCTTGGGAAAGGCCTTTCTGGAAGGGCAAACCACAAGAATGCAGCCCTGCATGCTGCCTGCTGAGCCAATTGGAGCAGCAATGATTGGCCCCCATGTGAATTGTACAGATCGGATCTTCTGCATAACAGCTCATCTCTGGAAATAGATGCTCCTGTCTTTGCCACACAAGGCATGAGGGTGACGCTAGGGACTAATGTAAAGGTTTGGAATTTCAAATTCATAAGTGGACAACCCAAGCTGGACTGTGTATCCCAATCCCTGTTGGTACCTTGTCCCTGCCACATGTGTTTTGACTCCTTTCCCCTGAACCTTGGGGCCCATGGAAGCAAAGAGACAGAATACATTAGCCACATCTCTTTTTTAAGGCCCGTTGCTGATATTAGTTAAAGCTGCTTTGCTTTTTATTTGGAAGTAGTTTTAACTCTACTTTAACATTTGCAGAGGAGTGCTTTGTCATGATCCTCATGTTTGGGGAATTTGAGACATAAGTTCTTGGCTGAGTGGATGAGGTCTCAAAAAGCATGCTTTATTAAGTCTTGGCTGTAAAGATGCTGATAGAAAAGGAAGGCTGCTGCTCCTTCTCCCCCTCCTCACTCTGACAAAACTTTTTATACAAATCTCAACATAGAGCTGCTGGTCTTCATCATTGAATACATCTGGGGATGAATTTTAGCTATATGTAGACACTTTAAGGCATTTGCAAAGCCATTTAAAGAAATCCAAGGACTGCGAGAGCGAGGCTGAGAGACTGTGTATGCAACATGCAAGGCTTCAAGCCAGTGAGGATGGGCTCATCCACAGCAGCAAGAATCTTCACCAATTCAAAGACTTCAAGTGTCAACTGAGATTCTGTGACATGCAAAATATACCAGACACATGAGTATAGGCAGCACTTTTCTTTCAATAAAAACTACATAAACAGGCAAAACTGATCTAGTCTGTTAAGAAGTCAGGAGAGTAATTGTCCTTGTTGAAAGGGCAAGTGGTACCTGGAGAGGAGCATGAGAAGCACTTTTATGGAACTGGTAATGCTGAGAATGTTGTTATTGTTGTTGTTTAAATCAGGGTACTGGTTATACAGGTGTGTTCAGTTTGTGAGGATTTATCCAGCTATACACTTACAGTATATTATATTTATATGCATATTTCAATAAGCATATTGTATTATTTTCAATGAAAATAATTCACTGAGATGCAGTTCTCTGTACATTGATAGGTATTATCTCCAATGTACGTAGATAAATGGGAAATAGATTAGTGTTTACAATATGCTATTTCTTGTGTAAGAAATATATGTAGGCATATAACTGTGTGTGCATAGAGCATCTTTGGAAAGATGCTCGCAAGAGTGGTTGCCCCCAGAGTGCCTGGAGACAGAGGTAGGAAGAGAACATGCTTTTTACTCTATGTCTTTTTGTGCCTTTTTTTTTTTTTTATATTTTTTTTTAGTTGTTGATGGATCTTTATTTTATTCATTTATTATTTATATGTGGTGCTGAGGATCGAACCCAGTGCCTCACGCATGCTAAGCAAGCGCTCTACCACTGAGCTGCAGCCCCAGGCCCCTTTTTGTGCCTTTTGAATTTGATATCATTTGCTCAAATATTTTATTCAGTAAAATTTATCATTAGAAGTTAATTAGTTAATAAAGAAGACATCATGCTAAGTGAAACCAGTCACAAAGTGCGAAATACTATCTGATGCCACTTATTTGAGGAACTCAGAGTGATAAAATTAATAGAGATGCAAAGTAAGATTGTGGTTACCAGGAGTTGGAATGAGTGGGGAACTGGGGTTATTGTTTAGTTGGTACAGAGTTTCCATTTAGACAGATGAAAAATTACTGCAGGTGGATAGTGGTGATGACTGCTCAACATTGTGAATGTACTTAATGCCCCAAACTGTACGATTAATGGTTAAAACAATAAACTTTATGCTGTGTGTATTTTGCCAAAATAAAAATCAATTATTAAGACTGGGGCTGTAGCTCAGTGGTAGAGTACTTGCCTAGCACATATGAGGCACTGGGTTCAATCCTCAGCACAATAAATAAATAAAATAAATAAATAAATAAACTTATTTTAAAAAATCAATTATTAAGGCTAAACAACCATTTAAGGTTAATATAAGTTGTATATATCTTAGATATAATTATATTTTATATATAATTACATATACATTGGTATATAATGTATAAACATTGTATTTATATTATATATTTAATGTATATATTTATACATTAATATAAATTATATATCTTATAGATGTAATTCTATATCTCATATATAATTTATGTTTATATAATTATATAATTTATATTAAACTTATATATAATATAGGCTCTGCCTTGTGAGTTGTGTGACATTAGGAGATGTTTTAATACTATTTTTATTTTTGGCTTTGGGGATCAAAACCAGGACCTTATGCATGCTAGGCAAGTGCTTGACCACAGAGCCATACCCCAGCCCAATGTTTTAACTTTCTTGTGTCTCCAAATTTCTTTATTTTCACATCTCAGAAGTCTGATAGTACTATATAGTTGTTATAAGAATTAAATGAAATAATAAATGTAAAATGTTTAGAACAGTCCTTAGAACCTAAGTGCTTAAGAAATAGTAATTATAATTTTTATTGTATGTTATGAAGTACAAAGCAAATTGCAGGATTCTGTGTATAATACCAACCCATTTATATTTTTTGGATAGAACGTGTGTGTATGCATGTGCATGCTCACCTGATGTCCTCACTCATGCATCCATCATATATTCAGCAAATACCATCTGTGTTCCAGACATTGTGCCAAGGTCTAGGTGGAGATTGGTAAGCATGGAGTGTCAGGATAGAAAATTGATGGTGATGACCCTACATAAATAAGTCATGGTGGCGCAAGCCTGTAATGCCAGCACTTAGGGAGGCTGAGACAGGAAAATCGCCAGCCTCAGCAAAGGTGAGTGCTAAGCAACTCAGTGAGACCCTGCCTCTACATAAAACAAAAAAATAGGGCTGGGGATGTGGCTCAGTGGTCGAGTGGCCCTAAGTTCAATCCCCAGTACCAAAAAATAAAAAAATAAAGTCATGGGAGACTTTTCTGATTTGGCGACAATTCTGAGTAGTGTGTAGCAGAATATGGAAGGAGCTGGCCACACAAAGATGAAAAGAGTTTTCTATCAAAAGAAGTAGCATGAAAGGCCTCTTGTGGGTAAAAAAGAGAGTAGCATGCAAACAGTTTTGGAATAAACATAGACAATTCTAGGAATATGGAAAGGGAACTGTTCATCGTGGTTCCTGCTAAGGAATGGTGCTTGGGTAAGGAGTAGAGAAGAATTTTACATTTCACCTCATTCCTTTCTTTCCTGTTTGAATTATTTATAACAAGCATGCATTTCTTATTAGAAATGAAAAGCTGATTAATAAAAATTGAGGAATTTTAATGATTAGTAAGGAATCTAATAATCTTTCCTTTTTTCAAGAATCACCTTGTCTCATCTCCAGTTTTCATGAAATGAAAGAGTAACATAAATGTTTTCTGTTCATTGATCTGAAAGTAGGACAGATTACCTTCTATCAACACAGCATTCTTTTTCTTTAATTCAGTAAGAATTTCTTCCGGTTTCCTATAGTGAACCCCCTGACTCATCTCTTTCACTAGGACTATTTTTACTTTTTTTTTTTTTTGTACTGAGAATTGAACCCAGGGATGATTTACCACTGATCTATATCTCTAGCCCTTTTTATTTTTTATTTTGAGACAGGGTCTCACTAAGTTCTTTAGGGCCTCATTAGGTTGCTGCTGCTGCCCTCGAACTTGTGGTCCTCCTGCCTCAGCCTCCTGAGTAGCTAGGATTGCAGGCATCCGCCATGGTGCTCAGTGTATTTTTACTTTTTGAAAAGACCTTTCAAATTCATGTGAGATTCTTCATACAGACAGGTGCTTAGTCTCTTCAACTGGAGTTGGATGTAGCCAAAGGATGGAAACCAAGACAAGATAACATCAAAGGAGGAAATAAGCACCATGCCTGCAATATGCCTTCAGAGCTCCATAGGAGTGTGTGCTTAACTTCTCAGAGTCTCTGCTGTGCTTCCTAGGTCTTGTCTCAGCTGGGAAGGAATAAGGGTCCCTCTTTTTTTTTTTTTAATTTTTTTTTTTTTTTAGTTGTAGATGGACACAATGTCTTTATTTTATTGCTTTGTATGTGGTGCTGAGGATCGAACCCAGGGCCTCATGCATGCGAGGCAAGCGCTCTACCGCTGAGCCACAGCCACAGCCCCATAAGGGTCCCTCTTTCAGAATGTTCTGAAAGACAGAGGAAAAGTCTCCTTGTCCATGTGAAGTCCCAGCCAGCAATGGTTAAGACTGCTCAAACTCAGACCTTTGAATCAAGACAACCGATGACATCTTCTAAAATAGATTTCAAAACTAACTCTGAGGAAGATGCAGAGTGTGTGTGCGCGTGCACGCAAGCAATTGGTCTGGAGATCTCCTGGCATTTCCAATTCTCTAAACCGAGCTGAAGTGAAAAAGGAAGAAAACAGCATCTGATCTGTTATGTTGCTGATAATTTCATCACCTAAATGCTAGCAGGAGAAATAAGGTGAACAACACCCTTTTGGAACCTGGTGCCCAGGTGCTGCATGCCCAGCCAACATTCCAAGTGTTTTTCCTGCATCTCCTCTGTTATTCCCTGGATGAGATTTGCCAAGCAGAAGAAATATGTCAGTTGAAACTTCGACATCTTTATAGATGTGCCCCTTCCCCTTCCCAGTCTGGTGCTGCCCTCCCTCTCTGGCATATCCTGAGTCTTCTTCACTCAGACAGCTCACACCCAGCAGTGGCAATCTCCTTTCAGGTTGAACCATACAGTCCTACTCTAGCAAGACTTCCCCTTTCCTCCACCACTTAGTATTTAGGAAACATCACTCTTCGTCAACATAGAGCAATAATATTAATAAAAAACTAGGATTTGTTAAACACCTAGTATGTTTCGGGCAGTATTCTATTTTCTAAGTATTAAGGCAATCTTCATCACAATCCTCTGAAGTAGGTATGGTCATTGTCCCTACATACAGATGAAGAAACTGAGGCACAGAGGCTAGTTTCCATAGTTTGCCTTTCTGCCGGTGGTGTCTGCTCTCTGAACAAGCCAGCCATTCTTTGTGCATCTGGTGGGTGCCTGCTAAAGGGGCGGGGCTCTCCATGAATGTCACTCCTTGATCTCAATTCCTCATTTACTTTCACATCCTGAGCAAAAAAAAAAATTGTCCCGAGATTCCTCCTGCCAGCTCCATCTGTGAAGCATGTGGGCCAGTGTTTGAATAAGAATGACTAAAGGGGAAAGCGGTTTTATGAACTTCAGACTGTGAACTCAAGGAAGAATGAGTCAGGCCTCCACATTCCTGAAATACTTTCAGGAGGCTCAGTGACCTCAGACAATAAGAACCTAAAGCAGAATGTCCTTGGGAGGCCCCCACAAGGAAGAACACGAGGGCAGCACTGCCCCACTCCACTTCTTCCCGTGCCTGGTTCCTGTGTGGCATGTGAGGCTGATGGATATCACCAGCCCCACTGAGAGTGCCTTCTCACTTTTGTCCAGGCTGTTTCCTCCACCCGGAATGTTTTTCCCTAGGGTCTTGTCAGCTGTCTTCCAAGGCTTTGCCTGTGTGTGGCCTCCTCTGGCTGCTCCAGAGGGAAGTAGCAGCTCTGTGTCTGTGGTCTGAGCTCCATAAGGCTTTGAGCACACCTGTCTTACCACCAAACTCTTGGCCCCTAGGGAAAAAAATGGCATGCAACATGTCTACACACTCTTTAAACCAACTAAGGTTGGCAACGGCTCCAGGATTGAGGAACGACCTGGTACTGGGGTGCTAGTCCCATCTCTGGCCTCGACCATGCCATGGCACCTCCCACACCTTATATTCCTCTTGAATTAAAATGACTTGTTTTATCTACCTCTCCCATACATGGTAACCTCTCAAAATACAGGGACCTTTAATCTCAGCCATTGCTCTCAGGGAGGAGTAGGGAGGAAAAGTTAAATAAGTTTAAATAATCAAATTTAAATAAGTTTAAATAATCAGACTTGTATTTATCCCTTCCTTTCTCCCACAAGTTTAACCCCAAGGTTAGCCTGAGGTACGGCAATCCACAAAGGGAAAGTATCTACCCCAAAAAAGGTGCACTCGTGTGTGTGTGTGTGTGTGTGTGTGTGTGTGTGTGTGTTTGGGGGCAGAGCAAACCAGAGGCTGCTGTGCAGGCTGAGTTCACCCCACAGGAGAATTGTGGGGAAGGACTGTCTCCAAAGATGAACATTACCAGGAGCTGGGGTTGTGGCTCAGTGGTTGAGTGCTTGCATCACATGTGTGAGGCACTGGGTTTGATCCTCAGCACCACATAAAATAAATAAAGGTATTGTGTTCATCTACAACTAAAAAATATATATATATACATACATATGATAAACATTACCTCATGAATTCTTCCAAGACCTGTGAACAGGGAAGGAATAAAAAGTTGTCCTTGGGCCTATTTTGTCGATAGAAAATCTAAGAGAGCAGATTCACAGGCATGTGAATACTCCAATAGCTGTACACTTTCAAAAAAGAACAAAAAGGAAAAGGGCAGATGAGGAAGTAGAACCAACTAGTCTCTGGATTATTGGTGTAAGGCCAAGATTTAGATCCTCCAGTCTCCTGAGAAAAGTGCTCTCAACTGTGTGCCCAATATATCCTTAAGGCCATTGAGATTGGCCACAGCAACTCTGCTGAAAAAAAGACCTCAACCAGGATGTGGGAGATGTGAATTCTAGAATTATCTCTGGCACTACGGAAGTTGGTGGCCTTGGCTATCTGATGTAACCTGTGTTACCTCATCTGTGTCATGAAGAGGTTGGGATGGTAATAAGGTGAGCTCACATTCCATGACTCCTGCTCACTTCTGCTCTCCTGTCATTTACCCAAACTTTTCTCCCATGACCAATGTGAGACGTGCCCCAGCCTCTGCTTCCTTAAGTAACAGAGCTGTCACCCAGTAGTTTCACTTTCCAAGAGGTGAAATATACAGGTGGATATGGTATACAATCAAGGAAGTGGCATTGGTACTGCCTAGTGAGATTGAAATGTTTGCAGGCCCTGCCAGGGAGGCACTCTTCCCCCATCCCATCTTTACCTCTATTCCGGCTCACCAGGCCCAGTCCCACCCCACTCCTGCCTGGTAATGACCTTTACCTCATCCTGGCTGACCAGTGGAAGCTGCCTGAGGAAGCTCAGTCCCACCATCTTAACCAGAGCAGTTCTCATTCACCTTGCTGCACCTGCCAGATGCTTTCTGTAACCTCCCAGGTAGTTAATGATCTCCCCCTGGGCAGAAGAGCCCTTTAATAATTTACCAGAGCAGATAAAGAAAAAAGCATAGTTCTCTACTTGGAGGCCAATTAGCTGGCAATCCAAACAGTATGGATGGAATTAAGATTGACTTCCAGTTCAAACTCACATTTGTTTTTTGTTTTTGTTTTTTGTTTTGTTTTGGTGTAGGAAGCCTGCCGTATAGCTATGTATATGAAGTCTTATCAGAGCCCTGTTTCAGATATTTAAACATCCCAGCCCTACCATTTGAACACTTTGGGGCTCCTTCACTAATCAGGGAATTAGCTATATAAAGATAAAGAATTCAAAATACCCTAAAACAAAATGAGATTAAAACATGCAAAGAACTAAAGAACTCCAGAGATTTTTTTTTTTTTTTTTTTTTTTTGCATTTTTTCACTTTAGTTCCTTATTAGAATTTGAAAAACACTTTTGCCGGGGAATTATGTTTCTTTCAGTTAAAAGTGCAGATTCAGACAGCTTGTGGTACAGTGGAAAAAATGCCTTGAAATTTAAGAGACCTAGGTTGAAATCTTACCTTCAGCTAACAGAGAGATTATGAGAAACTTACTGAGGTTCCCTGAATCTCACTTTCCTTATCCCTAAAATGGAAGCATTAATTCTGTCCTTGAGATTGTTATGAGTGATGTGAAGAACAGCCCGGGACACAGTATATAATACATGGCCAGAATGTGCAGTGACAAGAAGCTACAAGAAGAAAGACACCAGAAGAGGAGGAGTCATCTGGGACATTGCAGTCCCAGCCAGGCTCCTGGCTGAGTAACTTCGTGCCTCGCTGAGTCTCATCAACAAATGAAATTATGGCAAATAATAAATCATTGTTATTTTAAGTCACCAAATTTCAGAATGACTTGTTATGCAAATGCTAAATCCTAAATTTATGTCAAGGGAAAGTCAACAATACAAACAGAAACAACAGATTCTCCTTATAGAAGGTCATCTGGAACAGACCCTGAGATTGTAGTTAGCTATAAACATTAACATGCTGCCAAGAAGCTAAAGGCAAGTTTACTCTGCCTTCATTAAGCAAATGTATTCATTAATAAACTGCACAATTATTGAGTGCTTGCTGGTCACCAGGTTTTGTGCTGGGGAATGGGGATACTAAGAATGTTAAGACCCAATTCTCATGGATCACGTTGTCTCTTACATTCTGAAATGTAAGTGTACATTTGTGTTGGTTGTGTTAGTCAGCTTTGTATTTCTGTAACAAATACCTGAGATAGGTGACTTAATAAGGGAAAAGGTTTATTTTGGTTCATGGTCATTTTGGTAAGGGAACACTTCAAGGTCCCTGAGGGAGCTGATGGACTTGCTGCAGGTGGTACTCAGGAAAGATCTGGAGGATTCTCTAAACCACCAATATCCCATTTTTAGAGTGACCTTAACAGATGAAGTGTATCTGGCATCAAGCAACCAGGGAAATGAAAGGCCTAAAGACCAGATGAGGAAAGGAATAATGTACAGCCACAGTGTTTATCCTAGGGGTAAAACAGCAAAGAAAAGAACGTTGATAGTGCAGCTGGGTATGGAGCCCTTAGTTTGAAGTATTAAATATGACATCTGAAAGGGGATTGAATTTTATTCTGAGCAGTGCTAAGAGGAGAACCATGAATGGTTACTAAAAGTCATAGGGAGATGGGTTTCCAGTTGATAGGGAAAAGAATGGCTAATCCTTCTGGAGCAGGAACTGCAGAAAGAGGCCAAATGGGCACCAGCTCTGCTAATGTCAAAAGCCTGCATCACCTCCTGCTGAGGAGGTGGGAAAGGGATTCTGCCAGTCGATGGAGTCATGATCCTTTAAGTCTCTCCCAAGTGTAAGGTCCCATAATTCTTCCCTCTACTTCTGTCATCCTTATTCTGATTAAGTAATGTGATGTTCAACAGTTGAAACCTACCTTCCAATTGTGAGTAGCAGAATTGTCTACACATGATGAGAGGGTTCAACTCCAGCTCCAAAAACTTAGCCAAGGAGACTGAGCCCAGAGATTAGGGATAGGAGGAAAATTAAACTTTCAGAGTTCAGTGCCTCTGATTCTCTCACCACTTTGAAAGGGTCCGTGAGAACTTGTGTTTTCTGAATATTACTTATCATGCCCTGCAGGCAGACCCAGAGAAGTAGGTCAGGTAAATATGAGGGTGCAGATTTCATAAGCACAATAAAGAGGACTAAGCAAATATAATGAAGTCACCTGGCATTTCTGAGTGAGTACTACAGCCCTGTCCTGGAACCCTTATCAGGGCTCCTAACTAGCAGTCTCCTGCATCTCACCCTCTAGCCTGCAAAATCTATCTGGGAGAAAATCTTTTCAGGGGTGTTGGCCCTTATTTCTTGCCATTGAGTGCAGTTGCATTAACAGCACCAGGGCTAGAGAAGGGACTGCTGAGGTGCAGGTTTGTGAGAAACAGGAGAACTGAGAGGTCAAGAATTCCCTGGACAGGGACCTTGCAGTGATGGGCCCAGTCAAAGAAAGCCTTCCATCTCACTGTCAGGAGCTCAGGATGGGAGTAGAGGGAGACTGCAGAGGGTCCTTTGGATGACCACTCCCTGGGCTCCCCATAGTCGTCACACCTGTGCCTTTGCACATCCTTCCCACTTCCCAGCTGCCCTTTCCCCTTTCTGACTTCCAGATTCTGCCCCATGTGAAAGCTCCCCAGAGCCACACCCAAGGCAGCCTCAGAGCTGCATTGTATCTTGCAGCACTGTGAAGAGACTGTGAGTTCTTCAGGCCAGAAGCTGAGTTTTGTTATTCTTTTTACCCCCCTAAGAGGTGATTCAGAACCTGAAGTGCCACTGATGCTTAGGACACATGGCTGAATGCAGGAAGTGTGCTCCCTCTCCCTCTACATGCATGCAGCATGCTCACTTTGCTTGGCTCTGGGCAGTGCACACACATGCACTGTCTCTCTGGGCCATCTCATGAAAGTTGGAATACAATTCTTGTCTGAGATAATTTCATTCTAAAGGAAATGAAACAAAGCAAAATATGGATTCCATTGGCTCCCTTCACAACAGGGAAGACTGAACACCTGAGGGGAGGGGTTTGGTCTAACTGGGAGCTGAGTAGACTAGAGAGCCTCGAAGGACAGAGGCCAGTCATGGCAAAAACCCTCCAAGCCACTGACTTAGCACAAAGCCTCTACTGTGGGGAAACTCAATATTAGGGTGTGCCTTGCTCTAAGGGAACAGGATATACAAACCCAGAGTTATGAAATAGATCTGGGGTGGTCACTGACTCTACAAGAGAGCTTGCCAGCCGTTGTCTCTGCATACCAGCTCCCAAAGTCCATTCGACCTGTGATTTTATTTTCAGGAGTTTGATATTACACACTGGTTTTCAGACAAACATAAATAGGGCCCCAGGGAGCTGGGCATAGCTGCGTGTCTGGCTGCAGCTTGTTGCCTATGTCTTAAGGTGAGTGGACCTTGAACTGCTCTAAATGGTGGAGGAGGCATGGTCAGGAAGCTCCCTCCCCATACACCTGCACCCAGTCTAGACTCCAAAAGCTTGGCTGTTTCTAATGTTCTGTCTTCAGTGGGATAGGAAGAGCAGGGTCCAATCTGAACCCTCCCATCTCTACTTGAATGGGCTGATTGATTGCTCAGTGCACCTACCTGTAGGGAGAACATAGAATTTGTATCATCTATTCACTGATTCATTCATTCATTTGTTTACTGTGTACTGTCTATATGCATGATACTGTGCTAGGCCTACTGTGCTAGGAGACTGAAAGATGTATTCTCTACCCCCAGGAATGCACAAAATAGTAGGACACACAAGTCCCGAGACTTCATTGATTCTAGAAAGTTTTGGGGGTTTTTTCTAGCTCTTTAACAGCTCTGAAATCAGAATACATTTTACTGCAGAGAGCATGTCAGTTTAATTGGCTGGGTTTTTCTTAGGTAAAATGATGGTATATCTTGTAATAATGTCTTATACATGAAATGGAGTATATGAAAATGCTAAGCAATAGTTAATGATACAGACGTCCAAGTGGGATGTGATATTTTGAAATTAAAATTGACCTTCTCTACAAACATACTTCATGGGTTTCCTTTTGCAGAGAGGACATATCAGAAGCTTAAAATTAGGTTTCCACAGTTATCCAGGAAAGTGGCCTCACTATTCCTCTCTGAGAGCAGGAAGCAGTGGTGGCTTGGTCTTGATTTCTATCCATGCAGGCCATAACAAAGCCAAAGGAGCAAAGCAGCAGGTGGCCTTCAGGGCTGGGACATGATGAAATTGGTGTTGGTTCTCTGACTCCTTGATGACAAGTCCTTGGTCATCTGTGCCTCCCAGGCCCCCCTGTAGTGCCTAACTTATAACAGGAATAAACAACTGTGTATGTGTGTGTGTGTGTGTGTGTGTGTATGTGTGTGCAGATTTAGACATATATGTAAGTGAATAATTCTGTGATTAAATCCAAAATTTTATTACAAAAAAATGCAGTGCAACTGCTAATCTTGGCTTCTTGGTCAAAATCCAGAAAAATTCTTACTATCTATCTAATGTTACAGGGGATTTCTTCCCTTTCTTTTTTTGGCTTCCCCATTCCTCACCCAAAACAGCAGTGTCTCCTGTTGCTGGTGCTGAACCATTGCCATGTCCTAGTTATTTAAATGGCTATGTTTACATAGCATGCCAAGAGACCTGGCCTCTAACTTGTGAGAGCATAAAGAAGAAAGTGCAGCTTCCAGGCAGAGTCTGGAGATGAGATATGTTCTTTGGAGTATGTCAGATACCCAGAGTGTCTTAGAACATGTATATTGGCATAATAATATAGTCCAAATCCTCTAATTCAGTTGTTACCAGCATATAAAAACTGAATTACTTTATTATCCTTGCCCATATGGAACATAAAGACAGTTGCTGTGTAGTTGTGCCTTCTCTTGACATTGACTTGGATCCTGAATGCTACCATGATAGTTCTGTTGCACCTGGAGGAACAGATGAGATTTAAGGATTCAGTATGGAGCTGTCCCTGAAGCCTTTTGTTTACATGTCACATTAGTGCAGGCTTTAACACATCAAGAAAGCTGTGAGCAGCTAGTGGTAAACACAAGCAATATTCCAGGAGGAACCGGAAGCTATTAAGGGGCTGGCCACCTGTGGGAATCTGACTCATGGCACAAACACAAGAGCGTCAGGTGGCAGAAACTAAGTCATCCAGGCCTCTTCTCTCTGGGCTCTTTGCCCTTGTTGCTGGGTCCAAGCATTCACTGGGGCTGCCTCGGGTCACACACTATGGTTCAGGCCTGGGCTGGGTCCTGTCAAGCCTGAGACCAACCTGTCATGTTGAGGTTGTTGTGGGGGCAGCAGGCTGTTCCTTTCTTCTGCTGATGTGATATACTGGCTTACTCAAACACCCAACTCGCAGCTGGTGGTGCCAATGCTAACTCACCTCCTCGTTGAGCTGGCAGCTGTCATTATTGTGATGGGGGATTTCCAAAGGTAACTCATGGAAGGGACAACCTGTCCCCATCATCAAGACACATGTTCTCTAGATCCCTATTGAGGGCTGCTTTTCCTCTTGTTAGCTATAAAAACTAAGATGCAAAATGGTGTGACTATCCAGGTCTGGCCTGAGGCTATAAATTTGCCGACTTTGAGATTACTTGTAGGCTTCAAATATTGTAGCATTTTCCAGTTTGGGAGGTGTCCCTAAATGGCAAACTTCTATTCATCCTTCAAAACCCAGCTCAGATGTTTTGTCCTCTGCGAAGCTTTCTCTGACCACCCTCTATCCTCTCATCTCATTAGGTACTCTGGCACTATTACTATGAACCAGGATTATTTGAAAACACTACTACCTGTGACATCCTTGTGGTCAGGGACCACCTCTTATTATTTCTTCGTTTGTCAACCACGCCTGGCAGACCCATAGCCTGTCATATGCTATATACTCAGTAAATGTTAGGTAAATGAAAAAAAGAATTATGTTCCTGCCAAATATTTGTTTGTTGGTCCATTCATTCACATCTTAAAGAACTTTTTTATCCTTTGAAAATCACCATTGCTGTGTTATTTATAAAGTCCATAGGCATCAAAAAGAGCCAAGTGTATCAGTTAGAATGATTTTAGCTGCAAATAACAAACAGCCTATGAAAAATAACTTACATAATAGGGGGTTTATAATTATACCCAACAAGAGAGCTAGGTGATTCAGCAGCTCAGGTCTCTTAAGAGATCCAGAGGCTTTTCCCCTTCCTCCTCCACGATCCTCAGAGTGTCACTGATACCTCCTTCCTAGGGCCACACAGTGCAATGCTCAGCAAAGAAGAAAGGCATTTCCTCTCCTGGTATCTTCTTTTTATTGTCATGTATAACCTTTCTTGGGAGCTTCCCCTCCCTCTCCCAGATTTATCCTTCAGTATCATTGATCAAGATTAACTCACAACCAGTTATTGACAAGGAAATGAAACCATCATGATGAGCTAAGCCAGCCCTGATGCAATTCTTGGGGTACAAGTGGAGACAGGATTGCTTTCCTGGATGCTTAGGAAGGAGAATACCAAAATCTGGGTTCTGCTAGAAAGAACTCAAGGGAATGGGACATTACTTTTCAGGGGCATCTAACAGCATCTGCCACACCAAGTATTTAAATAAGATTTGGCACATAATAATAGAATGAAAGTCTTTGAAACTATCACCAAGACTGAGGGAGAGCTACATGAGTCAACATGTCTTCCAAAGTACAGTAAATGTAAAACTCTTGTTTTAGTCAGCTTTTCACTGCTGTGACTAACATGACCCAGCCAGAACAATTGTGGAAGAGCAAAAGTTTATTTGAGGGTTCACAGTTTCAGAGGTCTTAATCCATAGAAGACCAGCTCCATTCCTCAGGGCTTGAGATGCGGCAGAACATCATGGCAGAGAGTGTGGTAGAGGGAAGCAGCTCACATGATGATCAGAAAGCACAGAGAAACATACACTTGCCACATACAAATATATACCCCATAGCATTGCCCCCCAAGGACTCACTTCCTCCAGCCACATCCTACCTGCCACCAGCTACCACTCAGTTAATCCCATCAGGGATTAATTCACTGATCAGGTTAAGGCTATAGCCCTATCATTTCTCCAAACCTCTTGTGTTGTCTCACACATGAGCTTTTGGAGGACCCTTCACATCCAAACCATAACAACTCTATAGTACAATCTTATTTATTAATCAAAGCCAGGTTATTCACACTCCAAAACCTTTAAGAATGTACAATATACACTTAACAGTGGCTCTCTGTGCTTGTGTGTATGTGCGGAGGTGGGGAAAGTGTTTACTAGGGATCTTCTTTGTTTTTGTTGTTATTGATTGGCTTTTTGTTTGTTTGTTTTTGCTGTACTGGGCATTGAACTCAGCACGCTCTGCCACTGAGCTGCATCACTAGCCCTTTTTATTTTTTATTTAGAGACAGACTCTTACTAAGTTGCCCAGGCTGCCCTCAAATTTGCGATCTTCCCAAGTAGCTGGGATTACAGGCACGGGCTACCATGCCTGGCTTGGGAATCTTCATTTTTTTTTTAACATTCTTATTTCTTATAAAAAATTGTATAAGTATGCTTTCCTTTTCAAAGGCAAAGCAACAGTGAAAAAACTCAAACATTAAGAAACATTTTAAATAGCCAAGTCTCATCTTAAATGCAAGAGGTCAACTAAAGACGTGGGCTCCTTTCCAAGTACAAATTAATTTTGGAATACGGGAGGGACCTTTCACAAAGTTTGCCCATGTGCCCAGAATTTAAACTTCTACCATGATGAGCTCCTTTATTTTAACTAGCAAATCACCTTAATAAATAATCCAAGTTTTTACCATGTTGAATCATTCTTCGTTTGCTGGGGAAACATGTTGCCCTTAGAATGGAATACTGAAGAAGCTGACTCACCTCTAGAACTCCATTAGTGGAAGTCTTCTCTGGAGCCATGTAGACACTAAGACCTGTCTCATGGCCAGACCTCCCTGTAGCTCAAGTGCCTTCCTGTGCCCCAAATACCTCTACCAGAGATTTCTCAGAGAATAAATCTTCTGAGATTCACCTTTCACTCTGCTACTGGCTAACTATATCTACTTAGGCAAATTCTCCAACTCTTGGGAAGTTCATGATGCCTCTGAAAAAATTAGTATTATTTATTTGAAGAAAAGACTTAGAGTTGTTTAAAAGAAAAAATCTAGATCCAAACCCCTTGGCTATCTGTAGCAATTCCCCTGGGAACTCTCCTTGGTTACTATAAAAATAGGTGGTTAAATTCAGTGCAGGTTCAGGATGCAGTGTGTATCTTTGATTAACTTATCCGGTGTCAGTTGGAAAATGTGACATGGTATTATAAATGGAATAAGTACATGTCTCCACAAAAATACATAGACCGGAATTATAGAAAGAAGCTGGGGGATGGGGAAATGTGTTCAGCAGCATGGTGATTTGAAGTGGCTTCTATTCCTTCCTGGGTTTAGACCAGCATTTTTATGCCTCAATTTATTTTTTTAAACGCTTCCATAGTAAAAGGGATGGTCTAGGTTGTCCCCTTTTAGAAAGAACCTAGATTTTAAAACAACATCTCTTCCTACCTTTTAACTTCCTCAAACACACACACATACAGACACACACACACACACACACACACAGAGTTCTCCATCCTCCATGCTGGTAAACTGCAGAGCATTTGCTCTGAAGGTGAAAGCTGACAACTCAGCTCCCACCGTGTAGAAATTGCCATATAGAGACTACAGTCCATTATTGCCCATGTGTATGAATTTTTCAAAAAGAAGTCAGAACTTCTGACTATTATTTATTTATTACCTCCCAGCTTTCAAATATTGTAAGCCAATCCAGTTTCTATAAAGCATGTACAGGCTGAACAAACATGTCTATTTGACATTTCACCTGAGCCACCAGTTTAGACCTCTGTTTTGGGGCAATGTAGAATGAACTTGCTCTCTCTTCTCCAGTGAAGCTCTGGAGATGCCATAAAGTAGCTCTCAAATTCTTTTTAAATCCATTCTTGGTTGGTATCACTTTTGAGAGGGTTTAGACCTAGTAGGGAAACAGGAATCAAATCCCAGTGTGGCCATGGTATTGTCAATGGAGATTTGCCTGAAGGGCCAAGGAAGGTACACTCCTTATCTGTCTCAGGCTGTGTGTAGAGATGGACTCTGTCCTGTGTCCATGCGGAATTGGAGAAGGCCTTCTCCAATACTCTTAAGAGGATCTCCCTAACAGAAATGGGGAAGGTATCTCTGGTTATTTCAGAATTCTTGCCTTGAGCACCAAAGCTTTTAAATGGTTTCCAACCTATTTATCTTTAAAAACACAGTTGAGGTGACAAGTCCTCTAGGATGTTCTCCTTGGTCCCAGCCCCAGGCAATTCTCCTGTACGCTCTTCTGTGCCTAATTTGCTTAGTACAGCATATTTTTTGGCTCTGTGGTACAGACTACCAGTTGTCACCTAATATCTATTCTCCCTTCTATATCTGACTTTTGGTTGATGCTTATCAGCCTAGAATAAAAACCACATTTCCTAGCCATGTGCCATGAGGCAAACTAGGAAACCTAGGCCAGGCATGGAGAAACAATAAGATAGCAAAAACTACCAGATGTGGTGGTGCATACCTCTATTCCTAGGGGCTCGGAACACTGAGGCAAGAGAATCACAAGTTCAAGGGTAGCCTCAGCATCTTAGCAAGGCCCTAAGCAATGCTGTCTCAAAATAAAAAGGGCTGGGGATGTGCCTCAATGGTAAAGCACCTCTGGGTTCAACTCCCAGTACCCCCTCCCCCAAAAAGGGAATTTTAGTCTCTGAATCCTTGGGGTACCGAATCAGCTCTGCACTGTCTGCCTGGATTTTCACATGAGAAAGAAATAAACTTGTATGCTGCTGAAGATATTGGTTCTTGGGTTTTCTCTTACTTATAGCTGGATCTAATATGAGCTCTTTTTTTCTTACATGTATGTCTCCCTTCCTACAAAGTATAAGATCCCTGCTTCCTTGTCAATGACAACACAGCACTGTGTCTGGAACATAGTGGTGCCAGACAAGTGTCTATTGACTGAATATGTGAATGAAAGAAAGAATGAATGGCTAACAGTTGACTAGGGGAAAGTGCAAGGTGAAGTGAAACAGACTTTGTGCCAGTGGAAGGGGGATGCCTTTTAATTTAACTTCAGCTTAAGACAACATTAATTCTAGAAATTAATAAGCATCTATTTTATTTCAGACACAATGTCAAGTGATGTTTTTATGGTAATGCAAAAGACAGACAAAAATGTCTACTCACATACAGGTTGTTCTTCAAGGGAAAGACATAATAAATAAACAAGAACATACCAGGTAGTGCTAAGTCCTATGACTGAAACAAAATAAAACTTCTTGATGGGATGAACTACATTAGGCTGGGTGATGAGGGAAGGTTTTTATAGCGGGTAGCATTTATACTGAGACCTGAATGACAAGAAGTCCAGATCAGGAAGAGGAACATTTGAAGCAGAATAGTTAGTACAAAAGTCCTGAAGTATCTTTTGTTTAATTTTTTTTCAATGAAGAGGCAGAGGACTTTGGAAGCATAGTGAGTAAGGGTGAGTGGTGACAGGTCGTCAGGGTCCAGGACCTGTGTGCCAAGCAAGAAGCTGGACCTTATTGCAAGGGTAATGGGAAGCCACTTGAGCCTTTAAGCCAAGGATTGACCTATCCTGATTTACATTTTTAAAGGGCCAATTATGGCTCCTGTAAGGAGAATGGATTATTGGAGGATAATGATAGAAATCGACAATGTTTTGGTTATCTATTTCTGTGTGGTCACATCTAAAACTTACTATCTTAAAATTTCTATATTTCCTCACTGTTTTGTGGGTCAGGAACTGTGGGAAGGACTCAACTGAGCAATTTATCTGTGATTCGTGAGACATCAGCTGGGGTGACAGAGGCCAGAGGATCTACTTCCAAGATGGTTTCTTCTTGCACAGGTGTGATGCTCTGGCACTTCTGGGCCTCTCTCTTCCTTCACATGGCAACTCATTCTCTAGGCTCTATTCATGTGGCTTCTCATAGTCTGCTTGTCTCAGGGGAAATTCTACTTCTTACACGAAATCTCATTTCTAAGAGAAAGGAATCCTACCTAGTATTCTAACTGGAACTGGCCCCACATTGCATCACTTCCTCCATGCTCATAGGTCAAAGTAGTCAAAGAGCTCACCCAGATTAAAAATAGTGGAGAAATAATCCTCATCTACCCAAGGGGGAGCAAGGTCACATTACAGAAAGACAGGGTAGGGAGGGAGACACTCTTGAAGCCATCTTTGGAAAATATAATATGTCACAAGTGTAGGGCCACTCCAATAATTCAGGGAAGAGCTGATGGCCACTTCGATTTGGATGTTTGCACTGGAGAAGAAAAAGGAGTGGATTCTGAAGAATACATAACAGGATCTATAGGAACTATAAAGCACTAACAAATGCATCTGAGTGTTTGTGAATTGAATTGCACTGTATAAGATTACATGAATATTACCCACCAACAACAAAAGTAAGTCACAAATACATCTGATCTATTCATAGGACGTGTACATGATTGTCATGCTTCAAAAACGTGCTTTGTTTTAAAGCATTGGTTGTTAGGGCAAGGAGTTGATGAGGCCTGGATATCAGAGGTATACAATGAGGTGCAAGTGTAGGCCTGTAGACTGTGAGGGCTAGGGCTTGCCATGTTCTGTAACTAACTGTGCTTCAGAGGACAAAGAGGCTCTAGCAGCATTATATTTTCAAAGGCTTCATGGAAATGAGTGCATTTGACCACAGAAAGATCTGAGTGGTTTTTACTTTACGTATTTGGTTACTTGAGGAGATAATTCTTTTTTTTTTTTTTTGGTACTGGAGATTGAACTCAGGGGGGCACTTGACCACTGAGCCACATCCCCAGCCCTATTTTGTGTTTTATGTAGAGACAGGGTCTCACTGAGTTGCTTAGCACCTTGCTGTTGCTGAGGCTGGCTTTGAACTCGCGATTCTCCTGTCTCAGCCTCCCTAAGTGCTGGGATTAAAGGCTTGCGCCACCGCACCCGGCTGAGGAGATAATTCTTAAGGTATGCATCAAAGAGTGTACGTGAAAAAGGAGCATTTTGGGGAGACAATAATGCTGAGAGCTCTTTTCCCACTTTATTACATGAGAGAATTATCCAGAAACTTGCCCAGATTCACCCAGTACTTTACTGATAGAGCTGGTGCTAAAAGACAGGAATCTTGATTTCACTATGGGATTCTTTCCACTGCATCACCTGCCATTCTGCCCAGAGCACAGCTTTGCTCTGCACTGTGGTCGTACTGAACCCTTGCTATTGCTCAACGGACTTTCAAATGGTGCCAGAGGCTGCTAGAAGAGATTGTGAACAAATCGAATCTATTCCTACTGCTGGAAAAATAACTCTAAAATATGCTTTGCTAATTTGACTCAGTTGCATCTCTCTGAGGAACACACAGTACATAACGTTCATGTGAAATGTCCTTATAGTGAGACCATTTACTTACTATGTGGCTAAATGTGTCATAGAATATTTCTTAAAATTCACAAAGATTTTGCCTAAGATTCTGTCACCTTATAACTCTCCGTTCTTACATCCGTACCAAAAAAACAGCTCATGATTACCAGAATCTTTTGGATTGAAAAGTAAGAAAAATAAAAGGTCTTTACTGCACATGGTGGGGAAGTGGGATTACAAGTATATTACAGCCAATGTTTATACATGCAACTTCTATTTTATACATATGGATGCATAATTTTTATTTTTGTTTTCTCAGTAGTTGAAGTGTGTAGAGCTCCACTTCACACATGGGAAAAATTTATATATTCTAACTATTGTAATTTCATTTTCAACTCCTTTTAATTTCTTAAGTATTTTTATAACCAAATAAAATGCAATAATTTGCTTCTGTTCATCTTTTGTTAAATAAATTGAGCACTCTTATTGTAAATAGACTTGGCATTTGTGCCACCCTCATTATATTTACTGGGGTGAGATTAATGGCCCAAAGATCCAATGTTTTTCCATGTTAGGTTTTGTTTCACATTTGAGCTAATTTGAACAGGTAATACCTCCCCACACACTTAAAAGATCTATAAAATATTGCTCCTTGATCCCGGCATAAGAAGCAATTTGTTGGCTTTAATGTTGGAAGGCAATACCTTGGGATTGGTGCCTGGGAATGTGTAAATCTTGCCTGTGGATTTCACTGTCTGTTCAACAAGATTGCACCACTAAAACCTCACACCTTTATTATGTTTCACATGTTATATTGCACTGACAAGTTTAACTGCATCCAAGACTGGGCCAGGTGGTGTTTAAATCCCAAATACCTTAAAATTAGAATGCCTCAGGCAAGAAAAACTGACTATTCAGTAGGCACAAGTTATAATATTTCAGGCAGAACATGTCAAAATCAGCCTTTTGACCATAGATTTTTCTAGCACATTTACAATAACCTTTATGCATCTCATAAGGCTTATAAAACAGTTGCTTCAACCGTGTTTTACTGTTAGTCTTCACTAAATCATCAATATTAATTAATTATTTTGAAAACTCCCTTATAGAATCCCAGGAGCTGTCCCCCTTCCCCCCTACTTAAAGCACTTTCTCTTATGCCTAAAAATTCAAGTACTCTCTTAACCAAGTGCAGACTGAAATATTTCACTATGGATTTGAACAGGAGCCAAGACTGACGATGAAAGGAAAAGTTCTCCCTATAAAAGGTTTATTGTCAGAGCTTTCTGAAGATGTGGATTTTTCTAACACAGGCTACCAACATTTTCACAAACATTGATGCAGTCCTCTCCACCTCCCCTAGACCCATGATTCAGGTTCTTTTCTCTTAGGAATGCTCTGTGTCTAGCCTTTGACCTTTTGGATAAGCCAAGTCTATCTAACTACTCCCTCCCCCATCAATATAATGTATATTATAAAAAGGAAAGGGGGATGGGTAGCTTAGTCCTCAGCTATTGGGAAAGTACTTGAAATTCCTTGCATTCCTTTGCATTTAACAGCATGTTTGCCTAATCACTGGCTTATTAGGATTAACACAAGCCATTGCTTCAAACTTATTTATTAAAAACAAACTGATTCCTATAGAGTCCAATTTTTTTTCTGATATCGGCCAAGGGTGAATCTTTAAGTAGCTGTCCTAATTTTGAAAAACCATACTGGGAAAATATAAAGTTACAAACAAGTGACCTGTTATAACACACTATTCAGTCATACTTTGTCTTGCTCATGAATTCACATATGGATAGCCCATGTTATGAACTTTTCATTTAAAGGGTTTCTCTTGCCTCTTTTGAATTGATATGTACAATAACCTTATGACTAAAAGGATAAATTTTACCACATCTGTCTCACAGTGATGGAGATCCTTAGGCTTTGAATTCTTATGAAAATAAAGCATTTTTTTTTAAATCACAAATTTAGCTTCAAATTTCCTCTTATGCTTCATATAATGTCTATGTTTAATGGATATTTTCCAAACAGATTACTTTATATGCAAAGATTTTTCTAAAAAGATTTTCAAAGACAATCATTGTCCTATTTTCTTTTGCAGTTTAATTCACTGAAACATCCCAATAAAGCACCTAAAATAGCTCCTGACATACAGTAGACACTCAATAAATCCTGTTTGAAGACTGAATACATCAGCTAGATTGCTCCCAATAACTTGAGATGGTTTCTAAAAATATTTAACAGCATACACTCAGATATTAGGTAAATATTTCTTTATTAAATGATTAATTCCATAAATAATTTCTTTTCACTGAATATAAAATTAAAATCATTTACAAATTATTCCAGTATTACATTTCCCCTCCCCCCCAAAAGCTACATTTTGATAAATAAAAACATTCAGTCTTATAACACCTGATTTCTGTTTGCAGTTTCGAGTGCAGGTAGCTGCCTCTAATGGACACTCACAGAGTGTCCCCCTCAGGAAGGGAGGGAAGGCCCTCCCATTTACTTCTGTCAAAGGACAAACAAAGGCTTTCACTGCCCAACCAATCTCATTATCTCTATTACAATTGTAGAACCCAAAGAAAAAAGCCTAGAGAAAAATACGCTTTGCAAATAATTTACAAACAGAAAACAGAACGTCATCAACACCACAAGCTCCAAAATGAAGCAGTAAGATGTGCTCCAATACTATGAAGCAAAGTAATCTCCAATCGCGGCTGCATTAGTGTCCATCTGAACCAGCCCCCTTGGCAGTTTTGAAATACCTCAATGCTACTCAAGAATGAGCAAGGCATCCCTTCTACAAGAGTCCCTTCACCCACACCACCCCCACCCATGTCTCCGTGATTCTTACACTCCAATCCCTCCTTTGTCCACCCTTGCACTGGAAACCCCCCGGTAGTAGGTAGCATTTAGTCCCTAAATTTGTGAATGTCATTGAACAGCCTGTAGAAGGGAAATGCTGCCTCATTGGCATGTGGGCAGTTGTAGTTGCATTTGCAGGACTGGATCATCATGACGTTCTTGGAAAACGTCTCCCCATCTTCACAGCGGAACCGCATCTTGACAGTCCTTGTCTGCTGGGGTGTGCAGCATCGACCGTCCACACAGGAGCCACAGTACTTGGGCCGGTACTTCTTTACACTTGAACATCCAGCATAAGTGTACCTGACTGGTTCAAGAGATTTCTTGGTCTTGCTGCATTTCTTGCCCTTCTGTAAGAAAGAAGCAAAAGGCAAGTCAGGAATAGTATCTCTCTTTCTTGAAAGAAGAGTTTTCACCCCACCCTCCTGCAGGAACCATCAGTCTCCAAAGCACTGAAGGAACTTACTTTCAGGCTGCTGTACACAGGCTGTCCACAAGGCCGCACTTCACAGATCCGGGTTTCTTTCACCAGGCGACATTCAGGGTTGTCATTGGTAACTCGTGTAGAGATACCAGTTCCACAGGTCTTTGAGCACTGGGACCATGAAGTTGTTTGAACAATACATTTCTGGCCATGCAAAGGGTTGTAAAGGATTCGAGGTTCCGTGCCAAAGACTAGAGAGAGAAACAAAATGGATTTCTCAGAGGCATGCTGACACACACAGATCCAAGTACTCGTGCCTAAAACTTCAGACTAGGAATGTGATTCAGTACAATGTCTTAAGGGCTCAGTCTACTTACCAGGAAGCCGCTTCAGCAAGCCTCCTTTTCCAACTGCAATTAATTCATTGTTTCTCGTTAACTCCACCTCGGAGGCATCAAATCCCAGCCCCTTGCCGAGGAGATCATCCTGGTCGTCCATGGGGTCCTTGCCACCATCCTCGTCACAGACCCACTCCTCGCAGCACTGACCAGTGACTTTGACCAGCCGGGGATTGGGACAGCCCAGGTTGGGGAGAGACAGTTCTTGGGGACACAGAGGAATGCAGCCCACTGCGCCGTCAATACAAGTGCACTGATGTTTACAGTTGGGCTGGAAGCTTTCCCCGTTCTGATAGATTCTGGAGTTATATTCACAGGGTCTGCCCTCTGACTGAGCTGCAAAGATCACCAAAAGAGAAAGGGAGAGGGGATAAGGTTAAGATTCTCAACCATGGCCTGAAACTCATGCATATTTTCTGCCGTTAAATTCAATTTATGGTAAAGTTCTCTACAATTCCCCTGAGACTCCAGACCAGAACAATAAGTTAGTCAGGAATCACTTTTCCGTATGCGCTTTTCGTTGGGCCCAGACACACTGAATTGCATTCCAGACTGCTGAAATCATGTGCCTTTCTGCCAAGCTACCAACAACAAAGCATCACCATACATGGTCTCAAAATTACTAAACTTCTGGACTATGGGGACTATTATTTTTTTAAAGGGGCCAAACCACAAGCATCTTACCTCTGCAGATCCCCTTCAGAGCGGTGGAACTGGCGCCGAAATTGCATTCCAGTCCCTTGGTGTGGTCGCAGGGCTGCGTTTTGCTGCAGTCCTCGTTGAGCTGCTTGGCGCAGACTTTACAGCAGCCACAGCCGTCCTTAACCAGCCCGACTCCCGGGGCGCACTTGGGCACCTCCAGGGGGCAGTGGCAGGCGGCGGGGCAGGTGGAGAGCGCCTGGAAGCGGGGGAAGAAACGAGTGAGCCTCGCTGCAGTGAGCAGGAGAAGGCTGCCCAGGGAAGGGAAAGGGTCTCTGACTCTATCGACTGGGAGTCTTTGATCCGTCCAGTCCTCCGGGCCACCCCAGCGGCTGCGCCCCCTAAAAGGCCCCTACACGTTTTCTGGGGGCTTAAAGAAACAGCTACCTCTAAACGCCTCCAAACTTTTTAATCTAGCTTTTTTTCTGACGTGGGCAATAGAGTCATGGGAAGGGGACTGGAGAGCCAACAGAAAAGGGGTGGCAAAAGAGTCCAACTTACCAGCCTAGTCAAGTGTAGAAGGGTGACGGCGACAGCGAGCGCCCTGGCCGTGCGGGAGCTCATTGTGGCGCGCAGGAGGAGCTGGGGCGAGCGCGGCGGCAAAGACGCCAACAAGCTGGTGCACAGCGGACAGGCCCGGCGCGGCTGGGTCTGGGTTGTAGGCCGGGCGAGCAGCGAGTCGAGGGCTGAAGTGTTGAGCGTCTGGCTGCGGGCGTCTTTCTCTCGAGGTTCTTGCCAAGGAGGAGCGGAGGGCGCGGGCGCTGCTCCGGGGCGCTCTCGCTCGCGGTCTGCCCAGGCGCCCGGAGCCCGCCTTTTATACCGGCCAGCGGCGGCGCCGCGTGTTGCAGTGACGTCGGCTCTGTCTGCGCGTTCCAGAATTCTCAAACATCTCAGGAATGTTGGTTGGCGCGGGCTGCTGCCAAGCGCCTCCCCTGGCTCCATTGCACCTTTTTTTTTTTTTTTTTTGGTCCCGAACCCATCAAGAAAACAATCCGTTTTTTTCCACTTTAAATAACGACTTTCATTTGGGAGGGATCTTTTGGCCGTGATGGTGGTGATGGTGATGGAAGGGTCGTGGGGGCGGGGGGGGGTGGCAGAGGGGATAGTTCACAACTTTGCCAGGACAAGGAGGGTGGGAGGACCTGAGAGGGAGGAACAAAAGTCGTTTTGTTTGGTGATGCGGGGTTGACCGGGCAGCCACGGAAGCCCTCACCCAGGAAAGCAGAGAGCTGTTTGCTTGTTTACAGCGAAGGTGAGAGTCAAGTTATCTATTGAGAATCCAACGGGGAGGGGGAGTGTGTCTTTGAGCCAGAAATCTATTTGTGGACTTTAAAGAGGCATGCTCGGATCAAGTCCCAAAGCTTTGGCATGATGTTTATTAGCCAAGTTAAGTGTATTGCAAATTAATATCCACAGTGGCATTTATGAATGAGAAGGGGGAAAACATCAACTTCCCTCATCGTCTGGCAAATTCCCAGGCAGAGGTCTTCCCCCTCCACCACCCCCCTCCTTGGTATGTTGTACTTGTTTGTTTTTGGAGGTTCCCACTTTAGTTCCAGCCCACTGCCTGGGTTGGAAGTCCAAGAGGAAACTAACTCTGGGAGTTCTCCGGGAGGCTGACTTATACTTCCTCACGGATGCGGGAGACCGGGTAAGCCTTCCCAGTCTCCCTCTGCGGGCAGCCGGCGACGTGAGCTAAGCAGCCAGCCAGAAGTAGAGGGGACCACCATGGAGTGATTTGGCTTGAAATCATCACCTGCGAATACTGCCAGGCCAAAACAGATTCCAGCAGTGTGGTTGTGCCCGATAGATCTCTGAAAAAGGCAGAATCCTCCTTAAAGCTGCAAGTTTTGCGGGATCTTTAATTCCTTTCCTTGGGAACACCTGGAAACCTTCCATTTCAAGTGAATTGTAATGCCTTTCTAAGTACAGAAAAATAAAGAATTTAGGGTGTAACGTTCTGTAATAAAAATTTCAACAGATCTTAAGATCCTGTTCTACCCCAATGCACGCAGTAGATGATGACCCTTCACAAGGCAATTTACATGAACATCACCAATGTGTTTTTGTGGTTTACTTTCCTAAAAGTTTCAAAACTATCTTCTTGTGTAATTTAAAGAAAAGCATTATGTCAGGTTCCTCTTTGTATATGCTTTAGTATAACCACTCTTCTTTTTTATATATAGGGCTGTTCAGTCCTCACATTTTTGCAGTCTTGGTTAAGGAGGCCTAGTTCTGACTTTTCTGTGAATTATTCTGATGAACACAATGAGAAGCTATTGGGATGAAAACACTCCAATGAAGAGAACTGTTGCAGGAAAGAGTTAAGTTCATTCATTCAAAAGTACCCTTTCATAAACTGAAGAGGTATTTGCTGGAGGGAGTAGGCTCTCTAAGGCTCTCTGGGGGTGGGGACTTTTCAAGACAATGGATTGTCAGGTATTATGCAAATAAGGGAGAAAAGTCTGGGCCATACACGGGGGCAAGCCAATTAATCAATTATTAGAAAACATTTTTTCCCCTGCCTAGCGTTTCATTGTTTCCTTCCTGGGAGAGGGGGGTGTAGGCACAGTACAGGGTGGGAGGAGGTGATGGAGAGAGAGAATGGAGAGGAGGGTTCCTGGCTTCTGCTGTGGCGTCTTTTCTATTTGACTTCATGGTTGTAAGTATTTCCAGATGGTGAATCAGACACCAGACGTAACAATATTTCCATATTTGGGTATAGCAGTAGCCTGCGTTTTTAACATTTTTCTGCCTCTGTTATCCAACCACAAAGCATTCTTGACAGCTTCAAATGTTGTTAAATATAGACTTAACTTCTGTTCCCAGAGCAGGAAATTCTTTGGAATTCCTTGTTTTTCACGCAATCTGCCTATCATGATTTCAAATAAAATTACAGTGGATGATCCAACTGGCCCTATATACCTTGTTCCTTTATTGGGGGAGGGGTAAGCAGCAAAGAAATCCAGTTTGCTACCCAGCATTCAAACACACACGCCATTCCAAGGATTCCTTTAAAAATCCGATTAAAGTTTTCTAACAAGGGTGTGTGTGGACTTCAACTGGGGAATCTTGGAGAATAAGATTGCCCAGAGGAGAAACTTAGAAAACTACTGTCAGTTGCCCATTTAAAGCATGGAATATGTGGTGGGAGGGGAATGGGAAGCTGGAGCTTCAGGGGCAGGAGGTGGGGGAACCGAAGAGACTGGTGTAACCTATGTGCACAGTCTTTCTATATACCACGTCCTGGTACGCCTGCTAGTAAAGGACTACATCACGCAAACAGAACAGCGGATCCTCACGTCCTGCCCAAGGACCATCAAGAAATCCCAGACGTTCCGTCGCCTTCTCGGCTGAGAGCAGCAGATCAGTTCATATTGAGAATCAGGAGGGGAAATGTGGAAATGTTTATGGGTAAGTATTACTTCGGATCCTAATTCTGCATGGCTCTGTTTTGCTCCCTCCGCCCAATATGGGTTCCCCAGAAGGGAATAACGGGCCGCCTTGTTTCCTTGGGCTAAAAGCCACGGCGAAGGGGCTGCTTGTCTTCTGCATCTACTGACTTTGGGCTGAGTGATGCGGAGTCCCTTTCTCATGTGCTGGTGAATTTTATATCACCATCACTGCAGCAACTAAAACCAACTATAATCCTAAACCTGGTGCCTCCAGTTTCCTAGCCATACTACAGAGGTTCCCAAACTTCAACGTGCATCTGAAACACCTAGTAGGATGATTGCTAGGCCCTACTCCAGGATTTGCGATTTGTTACATTTTAACAAGTCCCTAGGTGATTGCGATGCCGCTGGTAGGGGATCACATCCTGGGAACCACTGCATAGAACAACGAAAGTGCCTGTAATAGGGGTGTGTGTGTGTGTGTGTGTGTGTGTCCGTCCATGTGTGTCCGTGTGTTTATAATCAGAAACTGGTCTGCACACCCAGTCTCACAACTCCACTTTTGACAGCCACCTAAATAAACAAAACAGTGTAATTGCTAGAA
This sequence comes from Geosciurus inauris, assembly GCA_004024805.1. Lineage (NCBI taxonomy): Eukaryota > Metazoa > Chordata > Mammalia > Rodentia > Sciuridae > Geosciurus > Geosciurus inauris. Next base: position 65,153 of record PVHX01005797.1, read on the forward strand.
TCCAGCTTTAAGGCGGCGCTCCCGCGCCATCCATTGCTTTCTAACACCCTCCTCCCTTGGTCCCCATTCTCGTTGGCGTGATCGCCAAGAGAGCCAGAGGAAACCAGGATTATGGTGGCGGCAGCAGGACCTGAGTGGTAGACGCGAGGGTAGGACTAAGTCGGTCCTGGGATCCCTGCAGAGACAGCAAGCCGGGTCTGCGCAGTGGGAAGGCGCGGAGCCGGAGGCACCAGGACCCGCGCGAGCACTGGGACGCGCCTGCCGCTTGCTGCCGCCGCCCCCTGCCGGCCGCCCGACCCGCGCGCCCGCAATCCCCGCGGTTGCCAGGACGCTAGGTTTCCGGCGGCGAGCGGCACAGGACGTTTCCAGCCCCGGCCCATATTTGGTGAAAGTCTTTTAAGACTCCGTCATCCAGCTCCGGGGGGGCGGCGGCGGCGGCCCTGGGATCGGGCTGGGCAACCACACGGCCGTCGCGTTCCTGAAAAGTGCGCCGTGGCCGCCCACGCCCAGGCCTCCGGGCGCGCGGGACCCGGAGCGTGGCGGGCGCGCGGGCCTGCGGGCATCCTGGGAGACCGCAGCCGCCCAACTCCAACCCGCACCCCTGGGAGATTCGAAGGCGGCCCCGCGCTGCGTGGGAGGCTGGCTCAGGAGGGCGCCTCGGCCCGATTGTGTCACTTTTCCCGTCCACCCGGCTGTTGACTCGTCCTCCCAGCGGGGCAGCGAGTTGCCGCGCTGGGTCAGACTTAGAGGGTACGCCCAGGCGGCGGGGTGTGGGGACTCTGTGTCGGAGGGTGGCGTTTTTGGTCAGACGCGGAGTGACCCCAGCGGAGATGTGGAGTAACTCTGGGAAAAGCTCCAAAAGGCTCTGAGTTCTATTGTCTTCGAAGGAATAAGAGCTAGAAGGATACATGCTTTTTTTCTCCTGGGCTTCCACAACCTCTTCCTCTCTTCCTCCACAGTTCCTTGTAGCCTTGGGTAAACTGCTCATCCTCTCTGAATCTTGTATGTTTCTTAAACAGATTGGGAAACGAGGAAGCGGGAAATAAAACCGGAGCAGTACCTTACAGAACTAAATCTTGACACACACACACACACACACACACACACACACACACACACACCCCTCCCCATGAAGGAAAAAAAAACCACTTGTACAACTTTCCTTCTATGTCTGGGCACCGTTTTGAAGATGTGCTGTGTATTGACTCTAATTGTCCCCTGTCTTATTGAGGCAGGTCCTCTTGCTAACATTTTCTACCTAAATGAGGAAATGGAGGCAAAAATAAGCGTTTACTCAGAAGTCGCTCACTTAGCAGGTAGCAGAACTGGATTTGGCCCAACACATCTTGGTTCAAACAGGTCTGGCACTAAACCACTGGTCTGTATTGCCTTCTATCTCTTACCTCAGATATTCAGGCCTGCCCCTCTCCTGGAACTTTCCCTTTAACTTTATCCCAATTTACCCAGGTAGTCTAGGAAAAATGCCTCAGCTAGAAAAATAATTGATAAATTAACTAAAGCTGCTAATCCCTGAGAATTGCCTATTGTAGTGGCTCTCAGGAGGAGGAATGGGTTTCCATTTTAACAGTAGAAGCTTTCATACAAACAGGTTAATGGAGAGAACTTTTAGGCACCTTGACAGGCTAGTGGAAAATAAGACCTTAGGAGTTCTGACACTCCTAAGCCATATTGATCAGACAGTCCCTACTTCTGGAGTAAGGCTTGTTCTGGTGGGAACTAACTGCATTTATTACTGAGTTAAAATTTCTGCATCAAGCACTTGATAGTTCATCAGTCTCAGTGATCCTCAAGGATGGAGTCAGGTTTTAACCTGTTTCTGCCCCACCACCACCACCACTGTATGTTGTGAATAGTTACCTACCTATATGTCTGAGGACAGATATTTTTTGGTATGAGGAATTGATCCCAGGGGCACCGTACCACTGATCTACATTCCCAGTCCATTTTATTTTTATTTTGAGACAAGGTCTTGCTAAGTTCCTCAGGGCCTTGCTAAGTTGCTGAAGCTGGCTTAAACTTGTGATCCCCCTGCCTCATTTTCCTGAGTCACTGAGCTCACACGCATGCATCCCCACACCCGGTTTTGAGAATAGGTTCTTTATCTTCTGAACCCCAGGTTTATTCAAAGCTTATGATATATTGTGACACAGTGCTAGGCATTGGTGACATAAAAAAGAGGGCTTTGAACATTGAACTTCCTCTAGAGGACACAGAGGTCTGTTGAAGAAGTGGGTACAGTGTGTTGTGTGCTTCACTGCCTGAAGAGTTAGGGTGGAACTACATATCTGGGTCTGAAAGGATGAGCAAGAGTATGACAGCAGACAGGAACATTTGGGAAAGAGGGAAGAGAGCCTTGACCAGTCCAATGTGGCTGGACAATAGGATTCTTCTAAAGTACTGGCAGGAGAGGTCAGCTGGGACCTTCTGCAAATGGCCTTGCCTGTCATGGCACTGGGACTTTGCCTGTAGGCAATGATGAACCATATGAGGTTTTTTCCTTGTCTTCTACATCTGTAAGATAATGAGGTTGTCCCAGCTCAGGAGACACACACAAGTTCGTGAAGCATTAAGCTCCATAACAAAATATCATGCCCGGAGATAGTGCCAACTGAAACTTGGTCTAGATGTTGGGAATCATAAGAGAAGGGAGCTAAGTGGTTGCCAGGTAAAAATATAGGCCTGTTTTCTCTTTTTAAGAAGAAATAACAGAGATCTGGATTTTTTTGTGAAGTCTTTTAATTGTTAAAATATTGTCAATTAATTAAAATGTTAAAATACTGTCTAGGCCGATTGGTGGAAAACCAAAGAAAATAGTATATGGGTTGCCAGTTGTGGTCTCCAGGGGGCGTATCCCAAAGAATCTGTCCTGCTCCAGCCTTGTGTAACTCCAAGTCACCTAGTGTCCATTTAATTGTCAGTTGAACTAGACTTTATTTAAGAATCAGAGGTGTCACTTAGCTCTTGATTGTCAACCAAAATGGAAAAAGTGTCTTTTCTTATTTTTACTTTACCACTCTCCAAATAATACTCAGTCTGTCTTTTTTCTCTCTCCCTGAGTTAGTGTTGTAAGCAGCTGGCATCACCTTGGCAGCATAGGAAACACCTTTAAAACAAAATTTTTTTTTAGGGCATCCGTATCCAATGGGAACTGTATCTGTTTATTTCCTCCACCTGGCATCCGTCCGCAGGAAGCCAGGCATTTCTATCTAAATCCCTTACTTTACAGAACTTCTTGTCTTGTGATAACACAGAAACATTTCATTGGAAAGGACTGGAAGGCACTTCTCCCACCCCACCCTGCAATCCATCTTCTAGAGCTGATTGAGCAATATAAAATATGTAATTATAAGTCACTATCAAGTAGATTGGCTCCAGCAGGGAATCAAGAATTAACCTTCAGCTCTTGTGTTGTCTTATTTCTGGAGATACCTCTCTCTTAATTGCTCACTTAAAACCACACATACCACATTCAGAATATAGAAAGGATTTGATTTGGGCACAGAAGATGAGCACACAGGTTTTACAGAGAAATTGAAGCCATTTATTTGTGCTAGCTTTTTGCAGGTTTGACAGGGATTAAGTATAAGGGAGAAATCCAGCAACTGGGCTGATTACTGTAATAAGATATAAGATTCATTTAACATTCACCACGATGCCTGACACATAGTAAGTGCTTAATAAATTATAATGACTCCTACTGCTAAGCACCATCATTACCTTAAATTTTACCACAATTAGCATAGAATGAGCTAGACTTATTCTCTAGAGAATATTCTCTATTCTTAGGTGAACTCTGATTATAAAATTGGTACAACTCGGGGCTGCAATTGTGGCTGAGTGATAGAGCGCTTGCCTAGCATGCGTGAAGCACTGGGTTCGATCCTCAGCACCACATAAAAATAAATAAAAATATTGTGTCCATCTACAACTAAAAAGTTTAAATAATTGGTAAATCTCTTTGATATATGATATGGTAGATTCATGATTGATTAAAATGATCCATCCATCCCAGTATTCTGGCTTGCACTGGAGCACCAGTGACTATTCAAAAGAGCATTCAAGTGGCCCTGCCTGTCATGGCATTGCCACTTTGCCTACAGTCAGCAGTTATAGTTTCCTCATCTGTGAAATAATAGGATTGCTCAGCTCAAGAGTCATGTACTCAAGCACCCAAAAGAATCAGCTAACTTAAAAATACCATGCCTCAGTATCAATGCCAGCTGCTACTTGGCCATAGCACTGGGAAGCTATAGGGACATTTGGGATCATAGATGGGGCTTGGGTTTTGCCTACCATGAATTAGATAGTTAGGATACATGCATGATCTTACCTGATCCCAATAAACAGGTCTGTAGGGTATTTTATTTCCATTTAAAAGATGAGAAAACTGTGTCTACTGAAAGTCAGTGACTGGGTGCAGGGGCATTGAGCTATTTAGGTAAAGCAGTGTCTGTTTCTGAACACCATTCTTTTAAGGGATAACATGGTATTTGACCTCCAGGAACCTGCCTTAAGTTTAGGTACTTGCCTGAAGCTTCTTAAATTTCCCTTAACACCTGACTATGACTCTGTCACTTAGGTATTTTTCTAGATGTGTCTTCAACTTATTTGTGTTTTCAGTAATTGTGGATCCTCATTTCTTTCTTTTCTTTTTAATATTTTTTAGTTATACATGGACACAGTGTCTTTATTTTGTTTATTTATTTTTATGTGGTGCTAAGGATCGAACCCAGTGCCTCACACGTGTGAGGCAAGCACTCTGCCACTGAGCCACAACCTCAGCCCAATCCCTGTTTCCTAATGAGAGTCTGGTAATAATTGAGTTAAATAATAAAAAACGATTCCCTCCCTAGGGCTTTTGCCTGAGCTTGTACCTATTTCCTCTAAAGAGTGAGAGAGAGAGGTGGGGGAGGGAGAGAGAAATGTGTCAGAACAGAGGAGGAGGAACCTCTCAGAGATTGAGAGATATCTGTATTGTAACTTAGTCATCACCATTTTCTTACCTGAGGCAGAGGGAGCTGCTACCTCCCACAACCTGTGGTCACCCTCACAACATAGTTACTAAGCACAAAGCCCTCCAGGCACCAGTCAAGTACACCGTGTGTGTGTGTTTTGACAAGGTGGCCCTGAGCCTTGGGGTTGGGGTTGGCAATAAAGAAAAAGCACACAGCAATTTGAGGCTAGTCCCAGGTACTTTCCTAAAAGTTTTTACCCTCTGTCCTTTGGTTAGGTTTTAACTTTAAAAAGAAAAACAGAACAAAACAAAACAAACAAACAAAAAATACCTGTTGGGTTTTTTTTTGGTACTGGAGATTGAACTCAGGGGCACTCGACCACTGAGCCACATCCCCAGCCCTATTTTGTGTTTTATGTAGAGATAGGGTCTCACTGAGTTGCTTAGTGCCTCGCCATTGCTGAGGCTGGCTTTGAACTCGTGATTTTCCTGTCTCAGCCTCCCAAAGTGCTGGGATTACAGGCTTGCACCACCGTGCCCAGCTCTAAAACACCTGTTTTTAAACACTTAATTCCTAAAGGACAAAGACAATATGCTTGAAATTTCTGAGACTCCAGGAAATGCTGCTGGGGGAATTATAAAATGTGGAATATATATATTAGGGCATTTCTGACCAGAAGATGGATGGTTCAGTTCAATGTACTATGTGTAATAAATGTAATATGTGTGGCAGGCTTCATGCTAGGTGGTGAAGCAAAGGGATTCTGGACTTTGCCATGGTGGTTCTCACAGCCCAGGGCCGATGCTGGTGCTTGAACAAATAAAACAGCATGGTGGATGGATGCTCTGGGAGCAGCTTTTGGGAAGTGCTGACAAGGGAGGTCTACCTGTGAGGCCCATCCTTTTAAGAAGCAAGGTCTTGGTTGGTTTGTGTATTTTAATAAATGAGAGGAGTCCACCACAGTTACTCCCTACCATACATGTTCCCTTTGGAGATGGTGATTTCAGAGAACATGCACATCTTCATGGGAGATTAGTAAACTCCTAAAGTAAGAACCTTCAAGGGAGCCTTTTCAAATGTATTGATTATAGATGAAACCAATGCTTTGCATGCTGGTGAAAATTCTGATCACTATGGATCCTTCCTTCTGATGGGGATGGGAAGGTGAGTCACATTTATAATTCACCTGCCATGAGCTGAATACTTTATAGGTTATCTCACTTACTGTTCAAGAGACTCCTCTGGAAACAATTAAGAATGTAAAGAGAGAACCTATAGAATGGCAGAAAATCTTTGCTAGCTACTGTTTTGACAGAAGATTAATGTTCAGAATATTATATAGAGAACTCAAAAAACTTAACACATGCAGAAGACAAATAACCTAATTAATAAATGGGCAAATGAACTAAACAGACACTTCTCAAAAGAAGAAATACAAATGGCCAACAAGTATATGAAATAACATTCAACATCTTTGGCAATTAGGGAAATACAAATCAAAACTATACTGAGATTTCATCTCAACTCTGGTCAGAATGGCAGCCATCAAGAACATGAACAATAATAAATACTGGAGAGGATGTGGAGAAGAAGGAAACACTATTGGTGCCATTGTAGATTAGTAAAACCACTATGGAAATCAGTATGGAGTTTCCTCAAAACACTAGAAATGGCCAGACACGGCGGCACACGCCCGTAATCCCAGCACTTTGGGAGGCTGAGACAGGAGAATTGTGAGTTCAAAGCCAGCCTCAGCAATGGCGAGGCACTAAGAAACTCAGTGAGACCCTGTCGTCTCTACATAAAACACAAAATAGGGCTGGGGATGTGGCTCAGTGGTTGAGTACCCCTGAGTTCCATTCTCAGTACAAAAAACAAAACAAAAAACAACAACAAAAACACCACCAGAAATGGAAGCACCATATGACCTACCTGTAACTCGCCTCAGTATTTATCCTAAAGAATTAAAGTGAGCATACTATAGTGTTACATGCATACCCATGTTTATAGCAGCACAATTCACAATAACCAAACTATGGAACCAGCCTAGTTTGTTATGGCTCAGATATGAGATGTCCCCCAAAAGCTCCTATTAATGCAGGAATATTCAGAGGTGAAATGATTAGATTATGAGAGCTGTAACCTAATCCTACTGTGAATGGAATGATGGTGTTAACTTGTAGGCAGGTAGGCTGTAGCTGGAGGTGGCAGGTCACTGGAAGCATGCTCTGGAAGGGTTCATCTTCTGCCGCCTCTTCCCCTCTCTGTCCCATCTTCACACCCTTCTTCTGTCCTTGCCAAGGGCTGAGCAGCTTACCTGCTCTTGGCCCTTCCCCTATGATGTGCAGCCTTGCCTTGGACCCAAAGCAATGGAATTGGCAGTCTGTGAATTGAGCCCCCTGAAACTGTGAGCTCCAAATAAACTTTTCCTCATCTAAATTGTTCTTGTTGGTGTTTTGGTCGCAGCAATACAAACTTGACTAAAACGAGTTTTATTCAATCATAAAGAGGGTCCCTTTCCTCTACTGATGGAGGAAGGAAGGGAAGAGGGAAATACTGGGGAATGATACTGGCGAAATTATATTGTTACATCATGTGCATATATGAATACATAATAATGATTTCCACCATTATGTATACATACAATGCACAATAAAAAATATGGCGAAGGTCATTCTCTGCTTGTAGATGGCCCGCTCTCTCTCAAGACTGCTCTCTGCTTGAAACTTACTTTGCTTTTTCTTTATTTTTACCCCATTTCCACTCTATTGTCACTTATAATAGAGTTCTCTTGCATGGCTTTTTGTGTCTGACTTAAAAATATATATATATGGGAGATAAAAAAGAGGCTTTTCTGAGATGAACTTTTTGACAGCTTTCTATGCTTTGGGAAATGGAGATTCAGAGAAGTTTAGAAACTTGGCCAAGATCAGAGTTAGCATGTGACCAAACAAGCATCTAACTAGGCCCGTCTGACCCCAAGACTCAAGTTCCCCTACCTTTATGAGTACCTTTCCTGTTTTAAAAATTACTACTATGTCTTGCCTTTATAGAGCCAGCCCTTGAACCTTGCGTTAGCACATTCAGATCCATTGGTGTTGAAGTCTTTGAGTCACTGGATGACTCTCCGGGCTTCTAAAAGGAGGTGCAAATTAAAGTGAATGGGATCATTACTGTCATGTCAAGAGAATAAGCCTAGTGATCTTAAACTTGCACTCACACCTGCTTCTTTTCTAGGGTACCATGTGGGGTGATTTAGATAGAAGTGTCATCTGTTTTCCAGTGACAGATGACAGGCTGCAGAGGTTGTGATGGAGCATAACTAGAAACAACAAAGGAAGCATGATTTGAGCATTTTGTGGTTTGAAAGACAGATGGGAGTTTCCATGACAGCTGAAGGCTGCACTTGAGTGCTGTGGTGTAACCTAGAAGAGTGTCTTGGGAGGAAGTTAGGTGGCTATCTGAAGAAGGGTATTGAACAGTGCACTGAGGTGTGTGTGTGTGCACATGCGTGTTGTGTGTGTTGGAGAGGAGAGGATGGGAGGTGTGGAATAAGCAAGGGAGCGAGGGCTCAAAAACAAAAAGAGAAAGTATCGGCACTTAGGAGAAGACAGTCTGAGCTTTATTAGAGGCTTTAAGGTCACAGTGGGTGCTTCTTGCTGTGCAGTGACTTCAGGTTAACTACTGGGTTTTAGTCTCTTTAGCAGTGATCCAGGAATAATATACTATCTTAGAGTTACTGGCTGGATTGAGTGAAACGTTAAGGGCTGGCTTTTTGGAAACTGAGATGTGCCCAATAAATGTGACAGCTTGGGAACCCTGCTTCAATCTAAATTTCCCACAGAGCCTTTGGCAGGTGAGTAGAGTGTTCAATGATGAACAGAGACAGTCAGTGGTCAGCATGAGCATAGGGTACAGTGGATGGTGGTAGAAGGGACTAAGCAGGAGCGAGGTTCTGGAAATCAAGCCAAGCTGATAGGAGCATTGTGAATTCTGACATTCCCGTCGATATGCTTTCCCTTCTGTTACCAAAACTCATCTAAACTCCATCTACCTTTCTCTTCCTAGGCTTTTTGTACTTTCCAGGTTGTGGCTCTACTGTTTTGAATAGAAAAGAAGTCCTTGAGTCCTAGCACAAGAGAGGTGACTGAAAGGGTAGACTCAGAGCTGGCCATTCTGCAAACACTGTTTCCAAGGGCTGCAACTCTGAAGGCCAGGGCTAGGGAGGGAGGAAGATGGGAGTGGGGACAACCTCATGGAAGACTCCTGAAGTGACTTGAAGTGAGAATCATGACCATTTCCACCTAAAATCACGTCTCCAGTTATTACTTGCTAACCATCTGGAACCAAATGCAGTTAATTTAGCACTGTGCTGGAAATCTTATCACATGACCCACATCCCGGGGCCAGGGACATACAGGTTTTGATCCTTTGAAAACACCTCTTTGGAACACAACTTGGTGTAGGTTCATAGGAACTTAGAAGTGTGCTGAGCTGTGAGTCATCTCCTGCCTGCTTCCTCCCTCAGCACTGTGGGAAAAGGATGGGCAGATCGGCTTAGATAAAACCTGGACCCACCCAGCCTCTCACTGAAAGCTGGAAACACACATTAGAAAGTGTTTTTAAAAATCTAATTGAACTCGGAAAAGAGATAACAAGCCTGTACTTTGGCTTTAACTTGGATATGAAGTCTGGTTTTGTTTCCTGTGAAGTCTCCAGCCTCTCATGTGGGTTATTTCTATGACCCTTCAGATTTCTAAGGGGTTCACTCCTGCCTTTTAAAAAACATCTATGAAATGATTGCACAGTGCTAGTGTTTGAGGATACAGAGATGACTACTATGTGGTCTCTGACATTGAGGATGGCACAGTCTAAGAGGGATGAGAGCTGGTATAAATACTGTGTGTGTATATACTATGTAGTGGATGACTTCATAAAGGTGCAGTATACAGGAGCTGCTCCTGGAGTCCTACCTGAGCAGGGGCCCACACTAGGAATGCAGTCTTCTTACACTGGATGGTGCTGCTCTTGAACTTGCAATGCTTCCTCTGTAGAGCTTGGAAGGGCAAACTGTTTTTCTCTGCCTGCAGTTTGTGCTTAGAACAGCATCAGCATGAGACTTAAGGATCCTCTAACAGCCTATCATTCCTAAGGGGTTGTATATTTTGATCCAAGTGGTCTTTCCACTTTGCTTAGGAAGCAATCCAGGACTCTGAATGTTTGTGGCCTTCTGGGTAAACTTATATCTTCCAGTATTCTCCTGAAGCTAGTGGACTTGTGACTTATAGTCTTAGCCTTACCTGAGGTGGTACCTGATGAACTGTTTCTGTAGCATTGTTTTAAAGGTGAGTCTAGTTATTAGAAACCTTGTCACAATGAAAATGGACAAGAAGGGAGCACATAAAGGAAGAAGGACCATACTTCACAATTCTTTTACACTTGGTGGCATTTGAAAGTATTGTTTAATTTGATTCCACCATTGTTTATGTGTGCCATCTAGTTTTATTTCCTTTGTTCTGTTTACTTTGGTTTTAATTTTCTCTTTCTGTTTAGTTTCTTAATGTGGAAGTTGAGGCACTGATTTAATTCTTTTAATTTCTATTACATGCAATTTTCCTCTTTTTTAAAATGCATAAATTTCCCTCTATTACTCTTTCTACTGCATCTCACAAATTTTTATATGTTATACTTTTCTTTTTGTTCAAAAAGTTCAAAAGATTATCTAGTTCCCTTTTAATTTATTTTTGACTCTTGGAGTATTTAGAAGTATGTTGTTTAGGATCCAAATATTTGGATACTTTCTATGTGTCAGTTTTTGGGGCTTTTTTGCGGGGGTGGGGTACTGGAGATTCAACTCAGTGGCACCTGAACACTAAGCCACATCCTCAGCCCTCTATTGTATTTTATTTAGAGACAAGGTCTCACTGAGTTGCTTAGTGCCTCACCATTGCTGAGGCCGGCTTTGAACTTGTAATCCTTGTAATCCTCCTGCTCAGCCTCCCGAATTGCTGGGATTACAGGCATGTGCCACTGGGCCCAGCCTATGTGTCAGTTATTTATTTCTAGTTTAATTTCTTTGTGATCAGAAAATAAACTACATTTGATTTGAATTCTTTTACATGTTTTGAGTCTTGTATTACAGTCTAGAATATGGTCTATCTTGAAAAGAATGTCAATTTTGCTATTGTAGGTAGAAAATGCTATAAATGTCAATGTGGTTAAAGTTTTTTTATCCTCACTGATTTTTTATGTACCTAGTTTTTGGATAATTGTGAGAGGGATATTGAAATTTCTGACTACATTTGTAGTACAAATAGATACAATTTATCTATTTTTCCTTTTACTTAGATCAGTTTTACTTGATGTGTTTTGAACTTCTGTTTCTAGATACATAAACATTTAGAATCACCATATCCTTCGGATAAATTGACTCCTTTTTAAATTATTATTTTAAAAATTTTGGTACTGGGGATTAAACCCAGAGGCACTCTACCACTGAGCTACATCCCCAACCCTTTTAATTTTTATTTTTGAGACAGGGTCTTACTGAGTTGCAGAGGCTGGCCTCAAACTTGTGATCCCCCTGCCTCAGTTTCCTAAGTAGCTGGGATTGCAGACATGTGCCACCGTGTTTGGCTTTAATGTATTTTGACAAAAGCATCTCTTGACATTTCCATGTTCATTAAAGCTATTACGTTGTTCTTGAAAATTCAGCAATCCTCTAAAATTCATCTCCATTAAATATATTTTTTTGAGACAGGACCTCGCTAAGTTGCCGAGTCTGACTTTGAACTTGTAGTCCTCCTGCCTCAGTCTCTGGAGTCACTGGGGTTTTTAGGTGTGTGCCACCATGCTCATCCCTCTACAATTATGTGTCAACTTGACTGGGCTACAGGGTACCCAGGTGTTTGGTCAGACATTGTTCTGGGTATGTCTGTGAGGGTGTTTTTGGATGAATTTAACCAGGGTAAAACATATTGCCCTCTCCAATGTGGGTGGGCCTTATTCAATTAGTTAACGGTCCCTAATAGAACAAGCCTTACCCTCCTGTAAGAGAAATTTCTTCCTGCATGACTGTCTTTGAGATGGGACATGGATTTTTTCCCCATCTTTAGAGTTGAACTGACACATTGGTTCTCCCTGAGTCTCAAGCCTGTTGACCTTGGGACTGGAACTACACCATCAGCTCTCTTGGGGCTCTAGCTTGCCAACAGCTGATCTTGGGTCTTATTGGTCTTCATACTTGCATGAGCTAGATCCTTATAATAAGCTTCTGTCTGTCTGTGTCTGTCTACCTCTCTGTTTTAGTCAGCTTTTTTGCTGCTGTGACTAAAAGACCTGACAACAATTTTAGGGGAGTAAAAATTTATTTCAGGCTCAACAGTTTTAGAAGTCTCAGTCCATAGACAGCCAGCTCCATTCCTCTGGGCCTGAAGTAAGGCAGGACATGGTAGTAGAAAAATATGGTGGAAGAAACCTGTTTAGGACATCACACCAAGAAGCAGAGAGACAGGTCTGCTCAACAAAATATATACCATAAAGACACACCCCTAAGGAACCCACCTCCTCTAGCCATACCCTCCATTAATCAATGGATTAATGCACTGATTAAATTAACTAATTATAACCCAATCATTTCACCTCTAAGCTTTCCTGCATTGTCTTACATATGAGATTTGGGGGGATACCTCATCTCTAAACCATAACACTCTAGACACACACACACACACACACACACACACACACACACACATTTTGGATTCTATTTCTCTAGAGAACCCTGACTAATCTATACACCCTCCTTATCCCAAGTAATACTCTTTACTCTGAAATCTACTCCCTCCTCTGGTTCTCTATTGGTGTTTACATGATTTTATTCCTTTATTTATTTAATTTATTTATTTTTGGTACTGAGGATTGAACTCAGGGGTACTTGACCACTGAGTCACATCCCCAGCCCTATTTTGTGTTTTATGTAGAGGCAGGGTCTCACTGAGTTGCTTAGTGCCTCGCTGTTGCTGAGGGTGGCTTTGAACTCACGATTCTCCTGTCTCAGCCTTTCAAAGTGCTGATATTATAGGCGTGGCCACTGCACCTGGCCTTTTTCCTTTATTTTTAATCCATTTGTATCTTTATATTTAAAGTGAGTTTCTTGTAATTTGGTTGTGCCTTTTTATCCAAAGTGATATTTTCTACTTTTAAATTGAAGTATTTAGACCATTCACATTTTATGTGATTATTAATATAGTTAGGATTATTATATTGCTGTTTTCCATTTGTTCCATCTGTTTTTTGGGGTTTTTTGCACTTTTCCTTTCTTGGATTGAATTGTTAAATATTACATCATTACATTTTACTCCTTTGGCTTACAAACTTTACTTTGTTGTTTTATTTCAGTGGTTGCTTTAGGGTTTATAGTATACATTTTAAGTTTGTCTCAGCCTACCTTCAAATGACATCTACTGTCTCACATATAAAGACCTTACAATGGGAGTCTTTATGCAGTTTTAGTCATATGTTTTATTTCTATGTATGTTATAAACTCCATAATATATTTTATGTATTTTATCATTAAACAGTCAATTATCTTCTGAAAGGTATATAAAGTAAGAAAAAGTCTTTTATGTTTATCCATAAACTTGCTGTTTTTGATGCTTTTCATTCCTTCATTTGGATCCACTTGATAATATTTTTGCTTCTGCCTTAATTACTTCTTTTAATGTTTTTGTGCAGGTATGCTGGTGATGAACTCTCAGTTTTTGTATGTCTTAAGAAGGTTTTGTAGCTGGGTGTGGTGGCGCAAGCCTGTAATCCCAGCACTGAGGGAGGCTGAGACCAGAGAATCGCGAGTTCAAAGCCAGCCTCAGCAATGGCGAGGTGCTAAGCAACTCAGTGAGACCCTGTCTCTACATAAAACACAAAATAAGGCTGGGGATGTGGCTCAGTGGTCAAGAGCCCCTGAGTTCAATCTCCAGTACAAAAAATAAAAAAAGAAGAAGAAGGTTTTGTTTCATTTAATTTTTAATCTTGAAACTATATAGACCCAGGAAATTGCAAAAACAGTTCATAGAATCAAGTCCACGTAACCTTCACCCAGCTTTCTCCTTTAGTGCCATTGTATATGTTATCAAAGCTGGAAACTGACAAGTAGTACAGTTAACTATTCTACAAACCTTGATCAACTTCTGTCAGTTGTTTTATGCACTTATTTGTGTATTTCACCCTCAATCTTTTTTTTTTTTTTTTTTTTTTTTTTTTTTTTAAATTCAGAGACAGGGTCTCCCTGAGTTGCTTAGAGCCTCTCTAAGTTGCTGAGGCTGGCTTTGAACTTGTGATCCTCCTGCCACAGCCTCCTGAGCCACTGGGATTATAGGCATGAACCACTGTACCTTTCTTCACCTTCATTCTTGGCTGCATTTTGGATGCTAGGTTAGCAGTTTTTTCTTTCATTGCTTTAAAGATGTTGCCCCACTGCTTCTGTCTTATGTTGTTCTGAATAGAAATATGCTGCCATTCAAAAGTTTTTTCTTCTCTATACAATTTATCTTTTATGTGGCTGGTTTAAAGAATTTTTTCTTTATTACAAGTTTTAAAACAATTTGATGATGGTGTGCCCTGGTGCAGTTTTCTTCATGTTTTCGCCCTTGGTGTTCTTGGATCTGTACACTGTAAATTTTTAAATTAAATTAAATTTTAAATTTTATTAAATTTGAGGGGAAATCCAGCTATTATTTCTTCAAACAGTTTTTGGTCTTACACATTTGCTTGCGTACACTTGGAAACTCCAATTACATGTGTATCTAGGTCTCTTGTAGTTTTCACTAGCTTACTGAAACTCTGTTTATTTTACTTTCAGCTTTTTATTTTTCTCTATGTGTTTCAATATGCATAGTTTTCATGCTCTGTCTTCAAGTGTATATATCTATTTTTCAGTGCCAGGAATTGAACTCAGGGCCTCGTGCATGTTGACATCTCCAGCCCTAGCCTTTATTATTATTTTTTAAAATGAGAGCATATACTCTGCTATTAATCACTTTAGTTGTATTTTTTATTGAAGGCATTGTAGTTTCAACCCTAGAAGCTTGATTTAGATCTTTTAAAATATCTTCCATATTGCTACTTTGTATGTTTAATCTTTCCATGACCTTGTTTAATATATGGAATACATGTATATATAATGCACTTGTCTACTAATTCTATCATGTGTGTCATTTGTGGGTATGTTTCTATTGATTAAACTTTCTTTTATTTTACATCATATTTTTCTGCTTATTTGCATGTCTGATAATCTTTGGCTGGCAGACGTTGTAAATTTTATTCTGTGGAGTACTAGATATATTTATATTCCTAAAACTATTCCTGGATTTTGTTCTGGAACGCAGTTAAGTTCCTTGGAAAAAGTTTAATCCTTTCGAGTCTTGCTTCTAAGCTTTGTTAGAGACAGAGCAGCATTTAGTCTAGGGCTAATTTGTTCCCACTACTAAGGCAAAAGTCTGCTGAATACTCCATCTGATATCCCATAATTTATGAAGTCTTTTATTCTGGGTGCTGGGAACACAAAATATTTCCAGCTCTATATGTGTTCCAGGTATTGCTCCTTCTGTTTCTTTTAGGCAATTTGTCTCCCAGCCTAGGGTAATTTTCTTACCTGAATGCACTGATTGGTAGTTAGTATGAAAACCTGAGGAGTGACTTTTTTCAGATCTGTGGAGCTTTCTGTGTGTGCAATTCCTTCTTGTCCGTTACTCTGCCCTATTACTGTACACACTTTGGCTTCAAGCACTTGGCTTTGCCCGACCAGTGGGTCTGGTCTGATGGCTGACCAGATTCCCTCCGACTGTGCTGCAGCCCAGGCAGGCTTTTCAAGCAGTAAACTAGGAGTGATTTTAAGTCTTACTTCTATTTCCCCACTCTTAGCAATCACTGTGCTATTTGACGTCCTATGCCTGCAAAATGTGTTTTTATATCTTTTGTCTAGGTAAAAGATATTTTGTTTCATGCAGGAAGATAAGTCTAGCTACTTCTTCTCCATTTTGGCTGAAAGGGGAAGTCTTGTAAGTGGAATTTTGCTAAAGAAACCATTGGTTCCCTGGGACAACTGTAACAAAGTATCACAAAGTAGGTGGCTTACAACACAAAAATGTATTCCCTCCCAGTTCTAGAGGCCAGAATTCTGGAATCAAGGCATGAGCAGGGCCACACTACCTCCAAAGATTCTAGGAAAGAATCTAGTCTTACCTCTTAGCTTCTGGTGGTTGCTGGCAATTCTCTGCCCCTTTGGTTTGTAGATGCATCACTCCAATATGTCTGTCTGTCTGCACATGGCCCACTCCTCTGCACCTGTATTTCTGTGTACAAATTTCCTCCTCTAGTAAGGGCATCAGCCATTGAATTAGGAACCACCTCAAACAAATATTGCCTCATCTTAACTTGGCTACATCTGCAAACATCCTATTTCCAAATAAGGTCTCATTCACAGGTACAAGGAATTAGAATTTCAACATGTCTTTTTCTGGGGGTGGGGAGAGAGAAACCATTCAACATATAACAGAAAACTGTGTTCTTTATGCTTAAATAATATCTGAAAGAGAACAAAGACAACTGGTCTTTGTGGTAAATTGTTAAAATATACTGCATGATTAATCAACTTTTAAATATCCTCAAGTATTTATGGCAGATTAATTTCTAAATAATCTCCAAAGCTATCTTTTCTTAAATATGATTTGTTAAAACAGTGAGATTATTGCTTTAAAACTTCCCATTTTTGCTATTTTTTTGGACTTCTGATTCACCTGAGGGATATTTAGGGATTAGAAGGGGTTCAAACTGAAAATTGTAGTGATTAGCTGCTGTGATGCTATCTTAAAGTAGCTTCTTGCCTAAGGATAAAAACATCTAGTCAATTATAGCTTCATTATTTGGGGGGATTAGAAGCAACTTGTCAAAGATGCTGACCCTTGGTTCCATTTATAGCTTCCTAAAAAAAAAATGCCACAGAGGGAATCACTCACCTGCTCATTCAACAGCCAATAGAATCTAGTTCCATGAGCTAATATCAGTGACAGAGGCATGGTCAAAATAGAGGTCATAAAAGCTTACAATTTAAATAGGCTTTTCTTTGTGTAAGAGTAAGTGTTTAATCATGCCTATGAATACACAGGCTTTATGTCATGGAAGGCAATTCTGAGACCACCCTCATTACTTTAAATATGCTGTACTATTTTAATTTTAGTTTTAAATATGATTTTTTTCCTACTCAGAACCTTGAGAGAACAAATACCCTGGTACTTAATATAATATACTATCTCAGTAAATAGCTGTAGTAGAGATGACAGCAGGAAATGAGGAAGGAAAGACTAAATGAATAAATGAGGCCCCAAGAAGTTTGGTATCATGTCTACAGCCACCTAACTAGTGAGTGATAGAGTGGAACTAAAACTACTCTCACAGTTCTCAGGTAGTTTTCTTGATAACACCTACATTTATAATCTCTTTGAATCTCAGTTCTCTTTCAACATTATAATAATCTTCATAAATAATTCTCTTTCTAATAATTTTCTAAGTACTTTAAATATGTTAATTCATGTGATTCCAACTCTATGAGGTAGGCACAATTATCCTTACCTCACAGGAACTAAAGCCCAAGGTCGTGTCTGGTAAGTGGTCAAGCTGACATTGGAACCCAGGCAGTCAGAAACTAGGGTCTACATGTAAATCACAATGATATAGTCCCTGAAATGTAGTGACATTGTCTTTTTGTTATAGTTGTGTCTGAGAAAGAGTAAACTGATATTTAATAATACAGAATAACATAATAAAAATTTTATTGTATAAACAGAGTTTAAAAACCTCAGTTAATTTTGTGGTCAAGATGCCCATTAGTTTTTTTTTTAATTTCATGCATATTTATTGAGTACTTATAATGTGTAGGCTAAAGGGAGGCCCTAGGATATATATTCCATTAATTTATTTTCCACCCAAAATACAGAATAAATAGGAAAAACAACAAAGTTTATATACTAATGTTACTTAGAAGTATACAAAGTTATATACTAATATGACATAGAATAAATTAAAGATACTCCTTGGATATTGAATGTTTTTTGATGGTTGGTTGACAATGTTTTTTATAAGCAATAATCAGTAAGTCAGAATTGATTTTTATTTTCTCCAAGGGAGTTAAACTTCATTCTTTTCATTATTTTCTGTGGAGTTGCAGTGTAAGTCATTCTAGTTCTGTTCAGTTTTTAAAATTGATTACATTAGAGTTTGCAATATGCATTTTTTAACTTATCACAGTCTTTCTTCAGGTACTCTTATACTGATTTATGCAAAATGTGAGAACCCTCAATAATATATTTTGAGTTTTCCCCCTCTGAACCTTTGTGCTATTGTATCAAACATAATTCTACATGTGTTATTAACTCCACAATGCATTGTAATTATTTTTGATTCAACATATTGTCTTTTAAGGAAATTTAAAAATGAGAAGAAAAATATTTCATATTTACTCATATATTTATCAGTTCTGGCACTGAATTCCTTTTTGTAGATCCAAATTTTCATCTCATATGATTTTTTTTTCCTAGAGGAACTTTCTTGAGTATTTCTTATAGTTTGGGTCTGTTGACTGTAAGTTCTGTCTGCTTTTATTTATCTAAAATGGTGTTTATTCCAGCTATAATATATAATTATGTATAATTATAATACACTAATTAAAATATTAATAACAATAACAACAATAACAGAAGGGTGATCAGTAGAGCAGAGCAAGTAGATCGGGATAGGAGGATGGGAAGGAAAAGAAAGTACTGGAGAGTGAGACTGATCAAATTGTTTATGTACAAATATGGCATAGTGAACCCCACTGTTATATATAATTATAATGCACCAATAAAAAATAAAGGCATAATCCAAAAGATAAATAAAAAAATAAAATGGTGTTTATTTTACTTTCCTTTTTGAAGAATATTTGGCTGTTTGGAGTTCTAGGCTGACAAACATTTTTCTTCTTTCAGCACTTTAAAGATGCTGTTCCAGCTGGGCGTGGTGGCGCACGCCTGTAATCCCAGCACTTTGGGAGGCTGAGGCAGGAGAATCATGAGTTCAAAGCCAGCCTAAGCAACAGCAAAGCACTAAGCAACTCAGTGAGACCCTGTTTCTACATAAAACACAAAATAGGGCTGGGGATGTGGATCAGTGGTTGAGTGCCCCTGAGTTCAATCCCTGGTACCAAAAAAAGATGCTGTTCCATTGTCATTTGGCATGCTTCTGAAAAGTCTGCTGTCATCTGGTTTCCTCTGTTAGCAATGAGTCTTTTGTCTGGCTACTTTTGATCCTTTCTCTTTTTCACTGGTTTTTGGCAATTTAATAATAATATGCTTTGTTGTTAATTTGTTTTAACATTGCTTGGGATTCATTAAGATTCTTACAAATATGGGTTTCTAGTTTGTATCAAATTTGAAAAAAAATCTCACCATAATTTTCTCATATATTTTTCTGTTCCTCCACTTTCCCACTGACTTCAATTTCACACATATTCGATTGCTCATTATTACTCCACAAGTCAAAAGCCTTATTATTTTTTGTGGTTCCCCCTGCTTTTTTTTCCTTTTTATTTTTTACCCTTTGAATGCTTCATTTGGGAAATATTCTAATTTGCTCTGCCTCCAAAGTCACTGATTTTTTGGGGGGGGGGGGTCTTATTAAACTCATCCAATGAAAAATTTAAAATTTCAGATATTATGCTATATCTTTAAAAGTTCTATTTGAGTTTCTTATTTTTCCATTTCTCATTATATTTATATTTTATTTTAGATTTGTGTACATAACTATAACAGCTATTTTAATGTTATCTTCTAGTTTCATTATCTCTGTCATTTCTAGGTCTCTTTCTTCTTTCTTCTTTTTTTTAGTTGTTAATAGATCTTTATTTTATTCATTTATTTATATGTGTTACTGAGAATCGAACCCAGTGCCTCACGCATGCTAGGCAAGTGGCAAGGCATGTGGCTCTATCACTGAGCCACAACCCAGCCCCTCCAGTTCTCTTTCTATTGATTAACTTTACTCCTTACACTGGATTATATTTTTGTGCTTCTTGGAATGTCTAGGAGTTTTATGTTGGAAGCTGAGTGCAATGAATTTTGTATTGTTGAGTTTATTGATGTTTTAAAAACAGTGTTGAATTTGTTTTGTCAAGTAGTTAAATTACATGCAGACCAGTTTGCCCATTCAATACCTATTTTGAAGCTTTTCTGGAAAAGACTAGTGGAACCTCACTCAAGAGACAGTTCAGCCTTCCCAGAAAGTTGTCACTATACTGATGTCTGTACTGAATGATCTAAGATATCACTAAGGTATCTATTCTGCTAGTCAAAAGAAAAAAAGTCAGGCATGCAATTTAAGATGAGATGGTCAGGAGTGACTTCACTAAGGTGACAGTTAAACATAAATACTTTTCTTATACTTTCTATTACTGAGCATTGGGTATGGATTTTTTAAAAATTAATATTGATGTGTAATGTCAAACCTCTTTCAGAAGGTCATATAGTGCTTGTATTTCCACCAAAAATTTAGAAGATTGCTTGGACTGGGAATGTAGTTCAGTGGCAGAGCTTTTGCCTAGTGTGCATGAGGCTCTGTGTTCCATTCTAACACCACAAAAAAGGGAGAAGGGGGAGGAGGAGAAGGAGAAGAAGAAAAAGAAGAATGCCTGCCTTGCAATATTTGCTACCTTTGAGTTTAATAAATTTAAGTATGTCTCTTAGAAGGAATTATGTAGCCATTAAGAATCAAGGTTTTGAAGACAATTGAATGACTGGTAGAAAATCTCTCAAACCAATGTTCATTCAACAAAAACACTGCTATAAATTCTATGCAAATCAAAATTTCATTTTTAAGCTGGACACAGTGGCTCATGCCTGTAATCCCAGCATTTTGGGAGGCTGAGACTGGAGAATTGTGAGTTCAAAGCCAGCCTCAGCAACAATGAGGCACTAAGCAACTCAGTGAGACCCTGTCTCTAAATGAAACACAAAATAGGGCTGAGGATGTGGCTCAGTGGTTGATTACCCGGGAGTTCAATCCCTG
>PVHX01005797.1:86320-108211 GCA_004024805.1 Geosciurus inauris
AAAGGAAGGACTATACTCTGAACATGAAAATATCTAAGGACAAGAAAACCTACAAATATAGAAACTACGTACTCACCACAGACAATGACTAGAGTTGCATTTTTCTTTCTCTGGATTCATCAAAAGTCTTCTGAGAATGGAGCTGCCTGGGCCTTGGAAAGAATGTCTTTTTTTTTTTTTTTGTACTGGAGATTGAACTCAGAGGCACTCAACCACTGAGCCACATCCCCAGCCCTATTTTGTGTTTTATGTAGAGACAGGGTCTCACTGAGTTGCTTAGCACCTCGCCCTTGCTGAGGCTGGCTTTGAACTCGAGATTCTCCTGTCTCAGCCTCCCAAAGTGCAGAGATTACAGGCGTGCGCTATCACACCAGGCTAGAAAGAATGTATTGACAGAACATTCCACCTAACTGGGAACTTGCAAACATTATATAATTGGTCAACTTATATCCATGGAATGGAAGGAATCATCTGTCTTGGATTGGTTTTATTTGTTTTGACTATTTTGGACAAAGTGCCTTTTTCTTGGCTCCTGTTTTACATTTTAACACTGAATGTGTTCACTAGGGCGGTCATAACAAAGTACCACAGGCTGGGTGGCTTAAGCAATAGAAAATTACTTTCTCACAATTTTGGAGACTAAGTCTCCAAAAGTTCTGGCAAAAGTTCTGGATCCAAAGTGCCTGCTGTTGCATTCTGGCTTTCTTAAGAGCTATTTGACCTTGGACAAGATATCTAGTCTCTCTTCAATATCCTTATTACTCAATGGGGAAAATACAAGTACATATTTCATAGTATCATTGTAAGTACTGGATGATTTAATTTATGCAGAATTCACATAATAGGGCTTGTTACATTGCCACACACTAACTGCTCAGTAAAGATTAGCTGTTATTGTATCAGATTACCTAATTAATGTAGCTATTTAGTTAACACTGACACACAGGATATAGCCACAAACATAAAAGATAGCTCCTGTCTCTTCACTGGAGAGAGATATTCCCCTGCATCTAGATCCGCTTTCTAGTGAGGAAACTTTGGTTCTACTTTAAAAAATCCTATGTAGAAATACTTTCCTAAGGAATGCTAAACAATTGATGCATGCTTGATCTCTCTGACCTTTCCTCTTGTAAGCACTGATTCTTATGTGTGATTGTAGATTTAGGGAGAGGTCTGACAAAGAAACCTCAAGTAATAAATCCCCTGTCTCTTTTATGGTTATATCTCCTCTTTCTCTAGGTCTTAAACAACACACACACACACACACACACACACACACACGCACACACACACTTAGTTGTGCTGGGCAGATTATTTAATGTCATGCATCCAAATTCTACAGCTACATAATGCTGTCTTGGGAGGTTGTGGCATCTAATTAATTAAGCAGTCCTTTCAGAATGCTTTGATGACTAAAAATATGGATGCTGTATCTGTCCTTTGTACCCCAGCTCACTCAACATCTTGTGAGAACATGTGCTTTGGGTATTTTTCCAAGCAAGGACTTCTACCTCACTACCTCATACATTAATTCTAGCTGTAGTAATACTTTGGGAAAGGAATATGATCCCAAAATAACCACCAGGAGAAGTGTGTCATGAAAGGTCATGGCAATGGGGCAGAGGATGTTGGACAGAAGAGTTCTAAAAATAGAGAGCAAGAGATCAAAGGACCATCGGTGATGAGGGACGTTTTTGGCTCTAGTTCCCAGGAGGTGGGAGGGGGGGGTCCCATGCCTGCTCATGCCTTCTGTTCTACTTGTCACTCATAGCTGGTTGGAAATTCACGGGGTGGGCAGGTGGTTAGCATATTTTTCAGTGCTGGGTGCTGACTGCCTTTAAATCATTTTGATGAAAAGTGTGCCTGTAAAATGCTGAAAGTTGTGTCAAAATAAGTAACATTATGGAGAATTTTTCTTATTGACATATTGCTAATACTACAAGGAAGGTCTTAATTTTTCTGATCAAGAATTTTTAATTTAGCCAGGCACGGTGGTGCAAGCTTGCAATCCTAGCACTTAGGAAGGCTGAGATAGGAGAATCGCGAGTTCAAAGCCAGCCTCAGCAATGGCAAGGCGCTAAGTAACTTGTGAGACCCTGTCTCTACATAAAACACAAAAATAGCTGGGGATGTGGCTCAGTGGTCAAGTGCCCCTGAGTTCAATCTCCAGTACCAAAAAAAAAAAAAAAAAAAAAGGATTTTTTAATTTCAGCTTTCTTGTAGACTGGCTTTTTAGCTTTTGCAAGTTCATGTTGACTTTCCAATGTCTAAGTTGCATCTCATGATGAAGTGTGTGTTGCCAAACACGAAATTTTTGTGCATGCATGTAGATAAATTGAGTCACGTCAGGGTCCAACAGCCACTTGTGAGTTTTGTGGAATGGGGTGTGAGCATATCTGACTGCCACTGAAGAAACTGACATTTTAGATGTACTGTTCAAACCACTCCTTCCCAAATCTAGCGTTGATAGTAATGGGGTGGGGAAATGAAAATGTCTTAAAAACATGCATGCACCTCTTAAATGAGCTTTGACATTTGTGTGTGTGTGTGTGTGTGTGTTTTGTTTTCTAATTCCATAAACAAAGGAATCAGAAAAACTGGCATGAATCCTATAGTCTCTGTAAAGGTCAATTTCCTCAATAGTAAAATAAGTTTATTGACATTTGTCTGTGACAATAAATGTATGGAAGTGCTTCCCAACCATACAGTGCTGTGTACAATTTTGTATTCTTTTTCTTGCTCTCTCTTTTTTTTTTTTTTTTTTTTTTGCAGTACTGGAGATTGAACCTAAGGGCATTCTACTGCTGAGCTACATTTATTTTGAGATACAAATGTTTCTTCAATCACATAGTTGTCAGAGAACCAGTCAATACCTTCAAGCTGAATCCACTTCTTTCTTACTCAAAGAGGCTTCTCTTCGTTCATTCCAAAACTATTTACTGTGTCACTTCAGTGTACAAGGCACAGTGCCAGGAACCAAGACACATTCGGAGATGAATCATACCCAGATCCTGCCCTCAAGGAACTTAGAGTACAAGGGTGCAGATAAACCGCTAAAAAATGCACTGCTTGGCTTCTCTAATTTAGCTTCAAATGATTGCATAATTGAGGATAATATGTCATTAAAAAGTGATTTAGCAGTTCCTCTTAAACATTTAAATAACAATGTACATGTTAATTAACATGCAGAAGTCTATTAATAAACTAATTGAAATGTATGCCTTTGGTTAAAAATATAGGGAAATGCTTGGGAAAGTGAAGGTGTCCTGACCCAAGTCAGGATCTTTGAGGCCCTGAGGTGACTAACAGTGACTGACGGTGCACTCATACCAGCCCTTACTGAGTGATCAGTCTTCATTAAGCTCACTAAACCAAAATTGACCTGCAAACAATTGATCCTGTCTGGCTCTAAAGCTAATACCTCCATTTATTTTGATTCGAGGCTTTCTTTGCCTGAATCCTTGAGTGAAGGGCTCTTTTGTTTTACATTTTAGTTGCAGTGTAGTAAATCTCTTATTGTGTTCTCAAAGCAAAGTTGAGATTTCTCCAGCAAACTGAAGAACCCCAACATGAGGGAAATAGGCACAAAATTATGCATTTTGTCATAAATTTAATGAAAATATCTGGCTAAAGAAAATTTCTGGTCATTTGAAAGTCACAACAAAATCTTAACTCTTGTAAAAATCTAACTTAGAACACATTCTCAGGCAGAATTATGGCTTCAAAAATATTCCTTGGATGAGAATATTAAAGTTCTTATGAAAATACAGGACACGATACTGATCTCTTCTCCCAGGAGAAGAAAGCTGCTTTAGAGATGAGAAATCTCACAATTTCCTTTTGAGGAAATCTATGAGGGCTGTACATTGGTCCTGAGTCTGCCTCTCCTTCAGGCGTTAGTAGATTTAAATCAGCGTGAGAGATCTTAAATATGGCTCTTAGGAAAAAGAAGCTATTGTGAGCTTAGGAAAGAGTAATGGTTCATCTAGTGCTTGGAATAATGCTTGAAAACTAGTAGGGAAACATGTGGGTGATATTCAGCTGAGGAGTTCCATAGGATGGTGGGAAAAGAAATGCGACATCATGTGAGCAACAAGCATAGCCTTCAAGTCAAGTTGTCTAAGACAAGCACCGAGAGCTGGGTTACCTCATGAGGACAAGCCACACACTCCCAGCCAGGATCCTTACCACATCCCTCCACAGAGTGCAGAGTTCAATAGCCTAACTTCAACTCTCCAGCCCTCAAGCACTCTGACCAAAATGTCTCAGAAGAAAGGTGAGTCCAGATCTGCATCATGTATCCAAGCACAGGTTCATTATGGCACGTGGGACCTCTCAGGGGCCCACCACTGCTAGAACAGAAAACAATATCACCAATATTGCTGACAGTCTCTGGATTCAGCCAATTCATAGGACAATATTTATCAAATCTCTAGTCTCTACCATTTGCCAAGCATGAAGAATCTATTTATTCCTCTAACCTCTAATAAGTGTTTCTACACAGTGAGTGAGTATCTTCAGGCCTATGATGGGACACTTTCTACTGGTCAGGTTGACAGTTCTGCTCTTCACTGGTCCCTCAATCACTTCTGGCCTTGTGCTCACAGGTAGAACCTGAAGTACTCCCTGCTTCTAACCAAGCACTGGACATGTTTTCAGGAGATCCCAGAAGTGTTCAGTTTGAATTGTCCCATGATTACAACTCCTTTAGAAGTCTGGTTAGTTTTAAGAATAAAAGGCAAGGGCAAAAATTAATTCCCTGGCTTTTCTAATATTTAATGCTATGCAACAAAATATCTCCAAATCAGTGACTTAAAACAGTATCCATTGAACCCTGCCTTATGGATTCTGGGGGCTACGATGTGGGCTAGCCCTACTCCTCCTGGAGAGGACAGCAGTCACTCTGTGGTACTCAGCTGGCAGCTGAGCTAGATGAGGGGGTCCATAATGACCTTACTCAACATTTGGTACTTAGGGAGAGATGGCTAGAAGTGTGAGCTCAGCTGGGATATCTCCTAGATAACCAACACATAGTCTCAGTACCAGGGTCTTGGGTGGTTGGGTATCTTAATGATGGCTGACATCCCTCATAGCAAGAATTCTAAGAAAATAAGGAAGAAGTTGTGTGGCTTTTTTTTTTTTTTTTGAATCTAGCCTCCAAAACTCTGCAGCATTCCCTCTGCGGCATTCTATTGGTTACAAGCAAATTGTAAGGCTATCTCAGTGTCAAGGGATGGGAAATTGGGCTCCATTTCCTGATGGGAGACCACATTATGGTGGAAGAGCTTTGCTGAGGCTATCTTTAGAAAACATAATCTTTTACTTTGACCTTTGACTCTGTCTCCCTTATTTGTCACTCTGATGCCTCTAAATACCTGAGTCTTGTCTAGGGGTTAGTTATTGTGTCTACTCAAAATCTGAGCTTCTTCCCTCACTTCCCTTCACCTTTTTTTTCCTTCCACCTCATCCTACTCCAAAGAAGTTTCTCCTAGACCACTAAGACAAGGCGAAGTTCAAAGGGCTTAGATGGAACCAGCAAGATGATATAGGTCGGGGCTGGGGTTGTGGCTCAGTGGTAGAGGGCTTGCCTAGCATGTGTGAGGCACTGGGTTTGAGCCTCAACACCAAATAAAAAAATAAATAAAATAAATGTATTGTGTTCATCTATAACTAAAAATATTATTTAAAAAAGATGATATAGGTTAGAGAGGAGGCAGTAATCATGATAAGAATAATTAAGGAAGCTTCATGGTGAAGGTGGTAGTTGTGCTGAATAAGGAGAATTTTGACAGGCTGAGAATATGGGAGGAGGCATACCATTCCTACATGAGCAAAAGTACAGAAGTGTGGAAACGTGTGTTGTATAAGGAAAAGACTGCTAAAGAATTAGGGCTTTAGAGTCCATAGCCACTGAGAAGCCAGGTTTTTAAAGTATGTTTTAAGATTAAGGGCAGTGTGGAAGATGCAGCAGAGAGCTGAGATTTTAGAAAACAAAGGAGGAACAGTGTTCA
The DNA here is from genome assembly GCA_004024805.1 of Geosciurus inauris. Taxonomy (NCBI): domain Eukaryota; kingdom Metazoa; phylum Chordata; class Mammalia; order Rodentia; family Sciuridae; genus Geosciurus; species Geosciurus inauris. The sequence goes on from PVHX01005797.1 coordinate 92,332, forward strand.
TATGTTGCCTTGATTTTGTGTGCCCCTCAGAATTTTTGTAGGAAATTTAATCCCCCAAAGTCATATATTAATAGCATTTGAAGGGCTGGGGTTGTCACTCAGTGGTAGAGCACTTGCTTAGCACGTGTGAGGGGCACTTGGTTCAATCCTCAGCACCACATAAAAATAAAATAAATAAATGAAGGTATTGTGTCCATCTACAACTAAACAATATTTTTTAAAAACAGCATTTTAGAGGAGATTGGGCACATTCAGGGTGGTATGGCCATAACTGAGCTGTATATATGTACTATGAATTGAAATGCATTTAAAAAAATAAATTAAAAAAAATTGTGGCTCTGTGGCAGAGTGCTTGCCTAACACATGTGAGGTCCTGAGTTCGATCCTCAGTGCCACATAAAGTAAATAAAATAAAGGTATTGTGTCCATCTACAACTAAAAACTATTTTTAAAAAGTACAGCATTTAAAAAAATTGTATTTGAAGGTGGAGCCTCTAGGAGGGAATTGGGTCATGAGGATGTAATAATATTAGTGGCTTTGCAAGAAGAGGAAGAGAGACCAAAGCTAGCTTGCTTGCTCTGTCTTGCCATGTGATACCCTTCACAGGGTAGCAAGAGGACCTTAACAGATGCTGAGCAGATGCCAGCACCATGCTTTTGGACTTCTCAATCTATAGAACCATGAACCAAATAAATGTCTATGCTTTATAAATTATCCAGCCTCAAATATTTTGTTATAGTAAAGGAAAATGGGATAAAATAGTATGGGAATAATGTATTCTTGTTGAATGGAAAAGAGAGGGCTTTCTTTCTCTTTTGATCTTTAAGAGAAATAGTAGGTATAACTCTGTCTCCAGAAATGATGTCTTAAACTGGTACTATTCATCACTAGACTTAGACATGCCTTTTAGCAAAGACATGTCCAGATGTATTCATGTTGGATACTGGGTAGGACTAGTCACCCCTTGAGATTTCATGCCACCCCACTGTCCACCCCCCTTTCTCGGTGAATCTAATGCCTTAACAGCCCTGAAAACCTTCAAGTTCCCAAGTCCAATCAAAACCATTACCCTAGCTAAGAAAGTCTCAACTTTCAGTTGTTTTTCCATCATGCCCTTAAACTGTCTTTGCTACCACCAAATAGAACTAACTTCTCACTACTCCCTGAGTAAGCCATTCCCTATCACACTACTGGGATCATCTCTGCCTTTCTAGTCATCCCTTAACATCCAACTGAAAGGTGACCTCTGGGCAGCATGATGCAGTTGGCTGCTGACTTCTGATCTCCCACCAGATTTTCTTTCCTGTCTTTAATGCTTATCCCATTGAGCTTCTTGGGGGGACCACCTCTTATCAATAAATCTTTCTATCACCAGTGTCTCTCCTAAGACCTGGGACATAGCAGGTGATCAGTAAATGCTGCATGAAAGAAGGGGAGTAGGAGCTTCGTTTTACTGATTTTGGCCTATGTTTCTGATCTGGAAATCCTGACTCTGTGCAGGATTGGAACCATACTGTGCAGAACAGTGGTGTTTAAGTCTGGTCAGAAGATGCCGAGTTTCTGTTGACATAAAGCTACCGAAGTAAGCTGGGAAATCAGCCAGGGAAAACCAGCAGATCCCAGTGTAGTAGAGCTTTATTCACAAACCTTGTTTATTTCTAACAAACTGTTTCCCAGAGGAACCATGAGCTGCCCAATTGCCATGTCTCTCACACCCCAGAAACTATTAAAACTGGCAGCTCCTTGCCTGGCTTCTGAGAGCAGAGCAGACCCATGTGTCCCCTGGATTTGTTAGTAACATTCTCTTCCCTGAATGGCTGACATTCATGGGTAGTTTAGGTCATTGTCAACTTCTGTGGTCTCCTTTTGAAACCTAAGGTCACACATTCATAAAATCCTTCCTGACATTGTGTGGATAATGGCAGGGAACTCAGCTTATACATATACTAAGCCCTCAAGAATGCTCCGTGGGCAGAGCTCAGCTTCCTTGGGAGAATGTTGTTTGCATAGGGTTTCAGAGCCTGGGGAGATGGGATGTTTTCCTTTTTACCCAGAACCCTGCCATGAACTGCTTTATATAACCAAGTCAGTGTTAGCAAGTCCTTGTTGCTTTCAGTGTGGCGGGAGCAGACAGACGCTGCATGCGCCTTCAAAAGCCTCCAGTGTAAATGTGCTCATGGAGAATCTCCAAATCATTCTCTTTATTGCCTGATTGGGAAGTTCACTGAGCTTATTAAACAGTCTGTAAAGGCATCACATTTTACATCCTTCTGACTAAAACACTTTGATTTAATTTTACCTATTAGCACTGCCTCTCTCAATTTCACTTTCAGATGTTTTCGCCTCTAAGGTGCCACACATACACATGAAAATAATAATTTTTAAAAGTTATAGACTATGGATCATTCATCACAACCCCAAAGAATTCTTGCCTACAGCTGTCTTTAAAGGGTGAGCTCTCTTATTCCACTTAAGGATCACTAGGACTTGGAACAGAGCAGTTGGTAAAGTGGGGTGAAAGGAGAGTGGCCTTGGAGTGGTCATTGCTGGGTTGTTTCCTAGTGTTGCTACTAATCCATGTGACAGGAACCTCTCTGAGCCTCCAATTTTATTTGAATTAAATACTTGTCATAGATTTGGTATAAGTGAAATGATGTAGCCCTTAGAAGATGATAAGTAAAGATTAATTTCTGTCCTTGCTTTCTTGACAGTGAGAAGGTCTGAGAGGGACAAAAGGAGCAAAAATTTCAAACTAAAGGATTGGGAAGTAGTGTCAATTGGGCATATCTAAAATTAGAATATGTAAAAAGGATCCAATTGATGATAATTTGACTTGAAATTTCCTGTAAACTCATCTATTATAGCAGATCTGCCATGATTTCATGACTCTGTGGCTACATTTACAGTCACTATTATTTTAAAGAGCCCCATGAGGCTATAGGTTCTCTGGCATCATGGAATCTTCTACTGTGGAAATTGAAGGTCTTGGTGGATGGAGCCCCAGCCCAAGTGTCCATAATGTAAAATGTGTCTACTTCCATTTACAAACTATTGCTTAATCACTCCTCCAAGGCAAGAGGAACAAATTCATTCTGTGAAAATTTAATCCATATGATTGAATGAAAAATAAGGAATTAACTTTTAAATAGATGAATACTAAATATTCCAGAAAATCCCCTCTATTAGTAAAGCTTGATTAAAAAATCTATTCTACTAATTCCTTTTCTCCTTGATTCATGAAGTTTTTGAAAATGATTTTAAGAATTTCAAGCACAAAGAAAATGTCATAGATATTTGGCATACAGAAAGCAAGAGAAAAGCTTTGATGATGGAACATGGAGTGTCCTCCATGTTCTACTTCATGATCTAAACAAAATACAAAAGGTCTAGATGAGTGGCATAGTCCCCATCCTGCAGCATTAGCATCACCTGGGAATTCGTTAGTGTAAATTCTCAGACCTCATTCCTTTGGAATGAGCAATTCTGGGAGTTGGGCTTAGTAATATTCATTTTATTAAGCCCTCCATGTGATTTGGATGATGGTAAAGTATGAGAATCATTAGCCTAGAATGGGTTTTTAAGAACAGAGGGACATACCCTACTGAGCGGTTTAGCTCTGTCATTGTTATAAAAATTTTATTCCGTGCTTGAAGACAGACAAAAAAATTTAGCAGTCTGTATGATCTTTAGATTAATGTGACTTTTTACTAAAGAGCTTTACAAAAGCCAGTACTCCCACAGAGTGAGTTTTTGGAAGAATCTATAAAGGTCACTTTTCATAGCCTACAGCATATAAGAAATGATTTAACAGCTCAAATTGAGTTATAACCTAAACGTGTTCTAAAGAACTCATTCCAAGAAATGTTTATGTTTAAAAGGATTTAATGTCCAAATATTTTTAGGGTACCCTGGGGTACACCAAACAAAAAAAGTTTTCCTTGCTGAGAAATATTACAAGAAGAGAACCTGTTTGATTTTGTGTGATCCAGTGCTGATTTTTCAGAGCTTTTAATATATATGTGTCATTAATGAATCTCGAAAGGAGGATATTCTCTTTGGTATAGGGTAGGTCTTCGAGTTTATGGTGTATCTCAAACTTGTTTAACCATGGAAACTTTCTTCTGTGGAGCATCTCTTGGGACCAGAATTCTGCACAATTCATTTTGGAAAATGTTAATTTAAAATATAGAATAACAGAGCTTCTGGCTTGGAGCCATCCATAGAGTTCAACCATTTGAATCCCTTAGTTCTGACAACCTGATCTACCTAAAATCGCAGAGCTTATTATTCTGGAGCTACTTCTGACCCATAGTTTGTGTTGTTACTAACCCTTGTAGGTATGAGAATCTTCCCACTACCCCTTGGTACTGCGAGTTGAGACCAGGATGATCTCATGCATGCAAAGCAGAGAATCTTTTTTTAAAAATAAAATTTCGTAGATAAATACCCATCCCCTCTACATGTATACATGGGTGAAAATAAGCAAAATGTTTTACACTGATCAGTTAGAAAGTAGCTCTACACTGGGCAAAAGTAGGATAAGCTTTGGAGTCAGATTCCAGCTCCATTACTTTCTGTCAGCAAAACCAAAGGATGAGTCACTTAAATTCTCTAAATCTCAAATTTCTTGCCTGTAAAATAAGGATAGTGATTGTACCTATTTACTTGGTGTAATAAGAGGCAAATAAAAAATTTACTATAAATGCTCAATGATGTTAGCTACTGCTTTCATTGATTGATTAAAAATACATAATGAACAAAAGTTATAACAAAATCCATAATTCTTTCAAAGAAATCATGTTTTATTAAATCAAAATAGGCACATCTCTTCATATACATTTGGGGAAAAATGTACTGCATATAGGTATGTTATTTATTATTTCACAATGTTTGATGTGCAGATTTGGGGGAATAACTGCAACATTTGGGGTTTACAGAAGACAGATTAGGAACCAATGGCCCATGTCAACTTATTTTTGTCTAAAAATAGATTGTCTATTCTAAAAAAAGTTTTACATGGGGAAAGAGTCTTGTTCTATTAGTCCTGTTGTTTAAATTCATTTGCACTTAATTTTTTATGGGTTTCTTTGTGTCTAAAACCTATTTTCTGTGGTTCAGTCTTCTGCAGACCTAGACAATTAACTGGTCAGCGTCTTCTTCACCATAATATTTTATTCCAAGCAAAAACGTCTTCCTAAAGAAACTAACAGTTAACAAAGTCTGAGTAGATATGGAGAGACAAAAGGCATATTAAACCTTTCTTGTCACTTCAATGAACTTAATGGAGTTGGGGGGACCCATTTACAATTAGAGAGTACCTGAGTGGTGAACTGATTACACTGGTTGAAAATGCCACCGATGTTCAGAAAAGGGCAAAACCAATGTGGGAGAATATTTGTGAAGCTCTGAGGAGGAGGAAGCATGTTCAGTGCCAAAATATGGAATCTGGAATCAAGATTTAGGCTCTGATTTAGGTTTCAGGTTTTGAAGCAAACTCACTGTGTGGTCTTGGTATCATCACAATCTCTCTAGATCTATTTTCTTGTCCATAAAACATCAGATTGGATTGGGTTCTGCATGAGGCAGCCCATGACGGGAGACTTTTACTGCCAGTATGCCTTCTCATACCGAGTGCTCACACAGCCGTGTACACACGCACTGTTAGTAGAGCCATTTTCAGTTGAGGACACCGAGGCACAGAGAGGTTGTGCGCCTGTTAACACAAAGCTAGTGAATGATGGTTCTGGTGCTCCCACCAGAGTTTCTCCATTCTAGCCTCTTTACTCTTGATCACAAGCCCAAATTTCTCTTCTCAGGGAATGGGGAAGGATTTAAGCTGGACTTTCTGAGATGGATGAGGACAGAGATTGAGTTACACTGTGGGTCTAACTGAATCCCCAGAGTATGTGGTAATTTATAGTGAAACTCCCTCCCTGAATCCCAGAAAGCCTATAATATGAAGTTATTTCTGTCCCCAAGCACCAGCATTATTATGGAGATCAGCTGAACATGAAGTCAGCTCCTTGCTTATCCACTGAGCCTTTCTTTCCTTCCTTCTTTCTTTCTTTCTAAAAATACTTTAGTCATTTTTAATTGCTTTTTTCTAAGTTCTCCTTAACTTTTCAATTAAAGCTCTGCCTATTGTCACATATAGAGAAAGAACATTTCCCCTGCCTCCAATAAATCATAAGCCTGTAAATAACTACCAGTGTATTATGTTTAGACTTTTTAACAAAAGGATGACTATATTGGCTTTCATTTGCTTCTGCTTCACTTTTTGTTGTTTGCTTTCTGTCCTTGAGTAGTCTGCCTTGAATCTAACAGAATTGAGATAGAAGAGCCAATAATAATGTCTTGGTATGTGTTGTGCTGCTGTAACAGAATATCACAGACCAGCAGCTTGTAATGAACAGAAAGAAATTTGTTGGCTCACAGTTCTGGAGGCTGACAAGACCAGGAACAAGGCACTAGCATCTGGTGAGGTCTTTTTTCATGACATTGGATGGTAGAAAGCCAGAGGGCAAGAGGGAGCCCAAAGGGGGTTGAACTCATCCTTTTTAAAGGAAACCACTCCCTCTATATCCCCTGTGTAATTCCCACAACAATGGTAAAGCCCTTTGGCCGAGTCTCTCCTGAAAGTTCCCACCACTTGATAATTACAATGGGGTTGTTTCCAACACATGCTTTTGGGGGAAACAGAAAAACCATAACAAATAGTCACCATGAACTTTTACTGAATGTTGACTTTGTTTTAGGTATTATTCGAGGTGTGAGGTGTTCATCTTTACAACCAGCCCAGGAGTTTGGAACTACTCTTGTTCCCACCTAATAAGTAAGGAAAGTGATTTGCCCAGAGTCACACAATTAGTTCTTTAGCAGAGTCAGTCAAACTCAAAGAGCTTGGCAAAAAACCTAAACCCTTAAACTCAAGACTATACTTCTGCCTTCCCAAAAGGAAAGAAGCAAGAAATATGTGGGAAGATCCATTTCTTCTGTCCCCTTCTCACCTTCCTCCTTCCCACTCCTGCTCTTCTCCTTTAGATGGAATGTATTTAAATGGAATTTATTTGAGCAATGTTAAGACAATTAATTATTTAGACTGGAAGAAAACTAGGAGCAAGTGAAGGAAACAAAGAAAGGGAACACTTTGAACATTTACATCTCATATATGCTTCCTTCTCAAATGGAGAGTTGTTTCCTGACCAATGTTCCTAGTGAAAGAGGTCATTCACTATGAGGAAAAGCAGGCCCCAGCCCTGCCAGATTTGGGCTGCCTCTGCCATGCAGTTAGTAGTGAGTTGGGCCAATTAATAGTTCACTAACATTTCTAACACATTTTAACAACTAAAAGAATAAAAATTGATCCTTTTCTTTAATAAAGCATGAAGTCTTCAGGAAATGACTCCATCTTACAACCACTGCTGTGTCTTACTGTCATGACAAAATCACTGGCCTAATATTTTCGTTTCCTGTGCTAACAAGAGGAGGTCTCTAAATGGTTGAAGAAGAATGGTAGGGTTCTCTGCTGCTGTTTCTGCCTTGAGAATTGGTTGACTTTTTGAGTATTGCTCTGTCTGCTCGAGAAAGGGTCACCTTCTCTCAGGAGTTGAGTCCCAGCTCTGGTTTGTGCCTGTGAGAAAGGAGGACAGAGTTGAGGCTGCTGGGTGAAGCAGAGGAATGTTTGATTGGCAGGGAAAAGGGGTTGTTGACTTTACTTAAAATATGTCTTGAAAATATCTCCTATAATGTTGGGTTTTGTAGTTCCCCCTAGCTCTTCCCCGACCCCCTACTTTTAAATAAACGTGTAGAATTCTAGTTGTGTACAGAGAAAGTTAGAGAATGAACCCACTGTTGCCGTCTCCACAGGCGCCTGTGCGGGTGTGACAGGGTGAACAGGCCTTTGGGGAATTTTAAGGGGAATCCTCTAGAGCCAAATTCCTCAACCAGGGCAAACTTCCATCAGCTGTGTAAATAGTGGGGCAATGTGTGGAGGCCACAGGCAGTTTCCTGATAGTCAGCTACTGTGCCCAGGTAGTTGAAAGGATTTGTGTTCCACCCCAAGGCTTGCAGGATGGGAGTTGGGTCTTACAGTCCCTGCTGAATGAGTGGCTAGAAATGTTCTCTCCACTTTATTTACTAAGGGAAGACATTCTGATTGAGATAAGTAGGGCTGGTTGGACAAAACCACACCCAACGGGGCTTCTGGGGTCTGAGTCAAGAGGAAAATGGCAATTGCCAATTAGGGACAGAACTGGCCATTCACTGACAAGCATTCATCCCAATTCAAGAAATTCCTGGGGATAGAGTAGGATGTTGTACTCTGGGAGTTATTTAGCTATTCTTTAAAATATGAAGTTAAATGCAATTTATGTATCTTGTTTCTTTATTCCCCACAACATCTGAAAGGAGGCAAAATCCTGGAAACACTGATGCTGTCTGTCAAGCGATGCTGCATGCATGTGTCTGCGCCTCCGCTGGTTATTGGTTTGTAGCTGTGTTAACCTCAGCTCTTCCCTGTGCAGACATTTGGATGCTGGCCTTAGCTCCTGGATCTAAAGTTGTTTTACTTTTCTTTTGCTTGTTCTGCAGTCTTCATCACTCTGACATTCAATTTGTTTGTTTACCTTAAATGAATGAGAGTAGGGACAAACCACTAGGTTCAAGCAGTCCTCTGCTACATAACACATTCCTAAAAATGTGAAAAGTCAGCAACAATCAAATAATGGACTTATATGGTATAAATATAGTTCTAGTACCAAGGAACTAAAAATGCTATAAAATACCTGAAAATGTCTTGGTTTTAGAGATAGTCTAATTGCACATTTCTATATTTTATCTGTGTTCTTTAGTTTAAGTATTCTTCTTCACCACTGGTCATGTGGAGTACTAGCTGAAGCCAGACCAGCATCCAACTGGGGCAAAAGTTTCTCTGCTTTTGGCTTGGCTTCTGCTTTTCATCTTCAACTTAGTAGTGTTAGGTTTGTGAGACTTACTGTTCTTATCAATAATGTCAGTTTTTATTTTTCCATTTTCAGACTCAGTTTTATACATATATGGGCAAAGCCCATAACAATATTCAAACAATTACTAAAGCAAGTATTACTATATAAAGATGATGCCATGCTGCCCAGACACAGCAGCTGTACCTGCCAATATCCAATTTCACCATGATCAATTTAAGGATTTATGCTTTTTTTTTCTTTAGTGTTCCTTCAACCAGCCTAACCCATTTCAGGAGTTATCAGATATCAAGATTGCATGCTATTGTGGGTATGTTTTCCTGAAGTGATCAGCTTTTTGGAGTTGGTCAATGGTCTAGAGCCATAGGAATTGATGGATGACAGGTCCAGAGGCTGTTGCTGGTTTCCTATGTACTTTGTGAACAAATTTACTTCACATCAATCTGGGAAAAGCTGGTCACCAGGTAGATCACAGTACATCCTGCATATATTGTATTTGTTTTCTTCAAAACAATAGAATGTCTGAACTTTTTAAAAAAGTTTCTCTCTAGATATGCATAGATATGGACATATATGGCTTTTTATATGAACTTAAGAGTAATTTCAGAAAGGAGGAAGGAAAAGACTTTAAATGGAGTAAGGCGGCACATGCCTGTAATCCCAACTACTCTGAAAGTTGAGGCAGGACAATCCCAAGTTCAAGGCCAGCCTGGTGGCCTCAACTTAGTGAGAACTTGCCTCAAAAAAAAAAAAAAATGTTAGAGGGTAGCAGGCTTGGAGGTGTAGCTCAGTGTTACAGCATTTGCCTACCATACATGAAGCCCTGGGATTGATCTCCAGTACCACCACCACCACCACCAAGAAAAAAAAAAAAAAAAAAAAGACAAAGAAAACAAGTGTAGACTTTAAAGAAACAGAGTTTAGATCCCAATTCCACTACTTTTCTGTCTGTGTGATCTCAAATGAGATACTTAACCTTGGTGAGCCTTAGTATCTTCATTCATAAAACTGAAATAATTACATGCATCTCTCAAGATCATTATAAAGATTAATTAGAAACTGACACAAATTGTTGTGAAACTACTCAGTGTCAGCTAACCAACATAGGTTTGTTTTAAAGATTTCTTTGGTGTGGTTTGAAAACCCGTATTTCTCCTTTTCATCTTTAACAATTATTGACCACATAACAACATGACCCATGATGGAAAGGGACTGAAAATGGCTGGAGGCCATATGTATGAAAGAATACTTTGGGGTGAAGCAGTGGGTCTGAGCATTGGTGCCGTCACTCTTTCCCTGTTAGTGGGTGGCTGATCACATATCAATATGTTGGTTGAGAGTATGAATAGGCACAGGGTTAGTTCCTGTAAATACAAATGTAAAAACCATTCATCCATCCCTGGGACTCTTGAGTCTTATTGTTATTTGTGAGAATTTATGATGTTGGGAGATTTTTAGAAATTGAGGTATGAGGTGACACAAACTGAAAGTTTTCTCTTGACAGGAATTCCTGGCCAGATATCTAGAAATAGGGGATGTTTGAGAGGGTAGAGAATTTCTTTCAGGAATATTCACTCTTGGTGTCTTTTCAAAGGTCATGTCATAACAGTTGCCAGACTTTTCTGTGAAGAGTCCCGTTCTTATTTGAATTCCCTTATAATGTTATGGACCACACTCTGGCCTTGAAATGAAGAGATCCAGATGAAAGCCAACTCTGACATCCATTAGCTATATGATCTTGGGTGGAAGGATTCTAAACTAAGCCCCAGTTTATGCATTTGCAAAAGTTGCACATGAATCTGTACATTAAGAGGTTGTTTTGAGATTAAGTAAAAAATGTGTCATATTCCATTTAGGCTGCTATAACAAAAATACCAAAGACTGGGTATCTTTAACAACAAACTTATTTCTCAGTCCTGGAGGCTGTGAGAAGTCCAAGATCTAGGAGGCTCAGCATGTGGAGACAGTCTTCTTCCTAGTTCATAGATAGCCATTTTCTCGCTGTGTCCTCATGGGACTGAAGGGCCCAAGAAGCCCTTGGCATCTCTTTTAGAAGAGCTCTGCCCTTGTGGCAATCACCTCCCAAAGACCCTACCTCCAAAACCCATCACGCTAGAGATTAGATTTCAGCAAATGGATTCTGAGAGGACACAAACATTCAGTTTATAATGAGATGTTTAAATTTTTTTTTTTGTAAACTTGACATCCCAAATGAAGGGTTTTAGTGGCAGTTCATCAAAGGTTCTGCCATAACCTATAAACATAAACACATGAATACATGAGAACCCATATGGTATCATTTACTAATGTCTTCGACTATAATCATTAACACAAATGTCTGTGAAATACTTGGTTTTTAAATTGAAGCTATAATACTTTCCTATGAAGTGCTAGGCATATTTAGGCTTCTGGTAACCCCTTCTCTAGGTGGTGACAAGAACAAAATAGCATTTCTACTTCAGCTCATAGGACAGTTCTTCTCTTTTGAAGGATTTGATATTTTTAAAGGGAAGGTGGGTTTAGCCTTAGTATTAAAGAGTCTCCTTCAAAAACAGTTTAAATTCTGAAGAAATAAAAAGGCTATCATTTAGAAAAGGTGCTGCTGTGTAGGTCTATCAGTTGGGAATTATTGAGACGAGAATGACTTTGTCTTGAAGGATGACATCTCAGTTCTTGGCTGAAAAGTTTGTGAAATGCTTGGGGACCAGCAGTATTCATTTGGTCATAATGAATAATAGAGACAAATTATTAAGTGTGTTGTGATTAGTCATCTAATCGTATTTTTTTTGATGGAGCTGAGGATTAAACCCAAGGCCTCACATACACTAGGCAAGCACTCTATCATTGAGCTTCACCCCAGGTCCCTAAAGTATTTTAAAAGTCTGTTAGGAGAGGTTGCTAGGCTCTGGCCTAGTTGCTAGGCTTCCTGTGTGTGGGCAGGAAGGAAGTGTTGGAGGCAACTGTGCAAAGATGTGTGAATTAAAGTCTAGATCTCAAAGAAATGCATCCTCTAGTAGACTGTGCCTAGCCACAGAGAGTAGTTTCATAGGGAAGTCTACAATATATGGCAGCGTAGAGGAGTAAGAAATCATTTTAATTTGAGGGATCAGGAAAATGTTCCTGAAAGAGGGGGTTTTGAGCTATGCTTTGAAGCCGGGCTGTCTTTGGACATGTAGAGAAAAGAGAGATTCACAGTCCTGGTATAGGAACAATCAAGGCCAGGACACAGGAAACAGGTAAATAAATGTGAAGAGGAAGAGAGGGAAAATAGGTCAAGTATTATAATCAATTGGAAAGATCATTGAATTACTTCAAAATAGGGATGATGACCTATTTCCATGTTTCTAAAACTCACTATTTTTTCCTCATTTTAATGTTTTTTGATATAAAGAAACAATTTACTATTAATGTGTACATTTAATATTTATCACCTAAAAGAAGTAATTGAATCAAGGGCATATTCATAGTAAATGGAAATAATTTAATATTTCATAGTGGTAAATCTGTTTCATACCCAAGGACATATTATAGTACCTACTTTATAATCTTTTTGGACAAAGAAATATAATCTTATATGTAAAGCACTGGCCACATAGTATGCTCAATAAACTTACTATTTTTATAAAAATATAGTTGAACTAGGTTTGACAGGCAATGGAGAATTACTGAAGAATTTCAAAAAGGAGAGAGACAATGAATCTAACAGTCATTACTATGGTTTGGATGTGGTTGTCTCCTTGGTTCAGGTATTGGAAGCTTTGTCCCCATGTGGGTATAGTGGGACCTTTAGGAACTGGAGCCTAGTGCGAGGTCCTTAGGTGGGACCTTAGTGGGAGTGCCCTTAGCAGGATTAATACAGTTCTCCTGGAACCCCAGTGTCTCTCTGTCTCTCTCTGTTTTTTTGTTTTGTTTTGTTTTGTTTTTTGGTACTGGGGATTGAACTCGGGGTGTTTAATCACTGAGCTGCATCCCAGCTCTTCTTATTTTTTGTTTTTAGCCATGATCTCACTAAGTTGCTGAGGCTGCCTTTGCACTTGCAATCCTCCCGCCTCCTCCTCAGAGTCGATGGGATCAGAGGTGTGCGCCCAACGCCCAGTTTCTATTTTGTTTCCTGTCTTGCATTTTGATCACTTCCTTTCACAGATTCCACCAGTGTGATGCCACCAGAGCCAAGCGGATGTTAATTTTGTAAAATTGCGAAAAAATTGTGAAAAAAAAATTTCTTTACCCCAGTCTCAGTTTTTCATTATAATCAATGGAAAATAGGCTAAGACAGCCATTAAAATCACTCTGTAAACAATATGGAGAACTAATGAAGGGATAGACATCACCTGGGAACCTATTATAATAGACTAGACAAGTAATGAGGGGATAATTTGGGGAAGAATTCATAAAGATGAGTGGCATGTGCCTTGACAGGGCCGGCCAACTGATGAAGCATTGAAGAGAGAAGCAGGCACGCAGATGAGACGGCACTATTAACAGAAGTAGAAGATCTGGAAGGGCTGGGGTTGTGGCTCAGTGGTAGAGCGCTTACCTTGTATGCGTGAGGCAATGGGTTCAATCCTCAGCACCACATACAAAATCCATAAATAAATAAAAATAAAGGTTTAAAAAAAATCTTATTAAAAAAAAAAGAAGTAGAAGATCTGGAAGAAGCAGCGAGTGTGGAAACAAAACTGGTAGGTTGGATTTTGGACACACTGAATCCAACTCTAGGTAGAGATGTCCAGGAAGCATTTAGAAATCTGTAACTTGATTCTGGGAAAGAAATGGGGGCAAAATAAACTTTACAGTGATTTTTCATTTACATGATAATTGAAACTATGGATGCAGATAAGATTTTTAAAGGAAGAGAATAGAGGAAAAAGAGAAGAGGATGAAAGATAAAAAATTTTGGAGTAAAACAACTTGTAGAAACTCATTCAAAAGGAAACAATGGAACCAGAAAAAGATGGACTTGAAATTTTGGAGAACCAGAAAAAGTTCATCTTCCTGAATCTAGAGAAAAGAAAAGCTGACCAACAGTGCCAACTATAACTGATCTCCCAGTCACACATTTATGGACATAAATGCAAATTGGTGGGATACGGACCACTTTCTTTGCACATTTGAGTTGTGCTTGAAGATCTCTTGGCATTTGCTTGCCATCTTTTCCTGTTTTCTCTTCTTTCTCAGCAATTTCTGAGCTCTTTCATTTTGACCTGCATTTTTGTGGTTACTTTAGTAGTTTGGAGTGGGCTTTTTTCCTGTGTACTTGTGGGAAAACACAGAGCACAGACTATCTGAGGCAGCCCCTTAGGGTAGTCCAACACTGATGCTTAAGAATGTCAGAGAAAGAAATGAAACCAAGCCCACCTGGGCAAATCATTGAGACAGGCCCCTGGGTGTTCTACTGTTAGGGTAATCCAACAGTAATAATAATGTTAACAGATGGTTTAAGATCCGAGTGCAGACCTACCCTGATTCACCTTAAAATTTCTTGGAAAAGATGCTGTTGCCTTTCACATAAAACCTTCCAATTCCTCCTCAGCTCTTGCCACTATGTTGCTGTTTCTGTTTTCATGTTATTTTATACAGCAATTTGTTCCGTATTTACCTTGTCATTCTGGGTCCTTTGCATGAGTTCATGTCCTTGGAAATTAGCTTTAATTTTGAGAAAATTACTGTATAACTTCCTTATGTTGAATACATTATCTGCTTGTAGACAGTGGTAGTCTCGTATTTGCCGTAATCACATTTTCATGTGATAATGTATTAGACATCAATAGCTCGTTGGCAGTGCATTTAGTTCTGGAGTGGGAAACTTGTAGGAATGGATTGTTTGGTTTTGATTCTCCTGCTAATGGGGATTATGATGTCTCCATTCAGAACAGCATTAAATACCTGACTCTGAATGTGTCACTTTTAAGTGCAAAAGCAGAATTGCCTTTACCAAAGACAAAAAGAATATACTAATCTGCTTACTGGATTTTGTTTTGTTTTGTTTCTATTTTTCAATAATGGCTTTGATAAACTTTTTTTTTTTTAAAGTACTTGTTAACTAAATCAATGAGAGATGCCTGTGCCCTACAGATTATAATTTATCCAGTCTGAATCAAGAACTTGAACATCTTATTTTTAAGAAATTTCCCTTATCTTCTAATGTACCCCAAAGTTTAATGATCACTGTTTCCTGAAATAAGTGATAAGTGTGAGCATAAATAGTAAGCTATGTAACTAAAACAAATTAACTAGATATGCAAAAATCTGCAATTATTTGTGGCTTATATAGATATATACTAAAATAATTAAGTAAAGACTTCAAAAGATAAACAGGTCTCTTTGAAAATTTGTGGAAGAACGGAGAAGTTTCAGAAGACCGAAAAAGAACTAATATCATATCTAAATGTTTTTGAAGGAATAGAAGAGATCTAGGCAACTGTATGCTGTGTGTTTAATTTTCATTGTTGAAAAAAAATACACAATACTAGGGATATTCTCATAATGTTGGCTTGTAAGTGAGAGACTGTTCTTCAGTCCTACTTAGGCAGAGCAAAGGGAAACGGCTGAAACGAGTGTGAGGGATTTAAGTCAAATGTAAGAGTTTTAGATTTTGGAGGAACAACTTCTTAAGAAACGTTGTGTAACCTTTCTTTAGAGGTCTTCAAAATAGGATATATTTCAAGGTCTAGTTTAAATCTAGTGCTGCTCAAAGGTAAAGGAAATCCACAATGCTTTGTTTTATGCCTCATGTATATTTCGAAGACCTTTTGAAATCTATTCTCTCACTTCAAATGTTGGAAACCAAAGATTTGTGTATATAATGACATCAATAATTTTGAAAATATTCTTTCACCTAAGTGAATTTTGCTTTACAAAGATACACACACACACACACACACACACACACACACACACACCTTTGCCTTAAGACTTC